>CAKKOB020000531.1:15583-33918 GCA_918844115.2 Phlebotomus perniciosus | reverse complement strand
ATATTTCACTTCATTTCTCAGTAAAGTATGTTCAGCGAACAATAAAATTAGGATGAGTTTTCATTATAAAAATGAAATAAATTTTAAATAATTTGATACTCTCTCTTTGAGATAGACAACTCAAACTAACAGACTCTTGTCTTTTCTCAGAAGAAAAGAACGAAAAGAAAAAAAATCCTCAGTAAAATGAGCAGAAGAAGTAACATAGAATTCTTTCACGTGCTCAGTCTGGCGTGCCTAATAAATTTCCTCGATTTTCCCTGAGTTGTCCTTTTGTTTGTTTATTCACAAGAACTGTTGGGTTTCCACGTGAAGTTTGTCCCCAAATGAATTATTGATGCCCATAGCCCAATGGTGAATTATTTAGGATTATTGGGATGACTCTCCAAGACACTTCTCTTCGTCAAATTTTCCACTCGTTGAGGGCACAATTTTCCTCAACTTGCCTTCTCCGCCTTTACTGTCACTGAGATACTTGAGCAACAGTTGGTGACGGCAATTGTGAGACAAAATCTTCAAGGAAATAGACATCTCTCTATAGTGCTGGAGGTGATGTCATTTGCAGACCATCTGCACTGTGAAATTTTCATCTCTCTCCCGAGGGACTTATTAATTACAATTTTCTCCATGATGTGAAATATATCGTCAACATTGGGAGATGATTTTATCCCGCCTCGGGAGGATTACTGTCGAAAACACCGTCAAGGAGGGAAAATTTTCCCAGAAAAATTATCGATTGGCAAAAGCGACGCCACCACCGGAAGACTGGAGTTTACACAGCTATAAATTTTAATTATATTTCTGGCGATATGTCTGGGCTTATATAGAGTTGGAAAATGCATAATTGGACTCGCTTTCAAATGAGATTTTAACGGATTTTCAGTTTAAATCTTTAAATCTCTTAGCAAATTGATATTACCAAAAGGTCATTATCAAAATTATATTGACCAACTATCCATTAAATGAGATTGCCTATCTCTTCCGCAAGATTTGAGCACGTTCTAAAGCAATTTCCCTCAATTCCTGAAAATGTTCTCAACACAATCTCACCCGACTTTAATCTCAGATAAGTCGAACTGTGAACAAGCAGAGAGTGAAATGCTCAAATATCAGTTTGTTCTTGCACAATTGCAAATTGCATTTATACTTGTATTTGCTCTCTCATGGATCTCAATGCAAATAGCTTCCTTTTCTTCTCGTCTCCCCCCATCGGTACTCCTTTGTCCCCCTTAGTCGGTGTTTTGGCGGGAAACGGAGCTCCGACCAAGAGGAGCAAATAGAGCATTCGTCCACTCAGTGTCTCACTTTCTAATGACTTTAGCACACAAAGTCACTCCCCCCCAACCACTGCATCTCATTAATGAAGTCACACATGCTGTTGTACAGAAAAAGAGCCCGAATATGTGTTTGTCTTATTCAATGTTTATTATTATTGAAATATTTTCCCCTTCTCGCACGTTTTTGCTCCATCTGCACACGAGAACAAATACACAAGATGACTGAGTGGCATTAATTAATTGAAGATGGTGTTTTTCTTTTCAAAAGGAAGCCTCAGTGGAGCGTTCCATTGGGGATTGAAAAGCAAACCGAAAAGCACTCTCCTCTCTAAATCCGCACTAAAAAGTCTCAAAGGTACTCATCTTTTTGCCTTCTCCGGCGAAGTGCCCCAAAAAAGCAAGCAAAAACAATTCCGCGGTGGAAGTGAAGGCGGAAAAATAAACATTCTTGCAGAAAGTCATTATTTAATAGCCACTAACGCGGGGTGTAATTAAAGTTTTTACCATTCGGCGCATTTGCAAGTGTGAAAAAGTCTGTCCGCGGACTGTCTGCGAGAGCGTTTCCAATTGATGGCATAGAAATGATCTATTGGAGTAATGGAGAATCCCTTGCACTTGCGTTAGCCAATTTCAAGTGCAAATTTATGCCGATTCCAAATTAGCAAGTGAATCGTGATGATCCAATTCGAAAGTGTGACCACGACTTCAGGGCAAACACCTCAGAATCTCTGCACGCCTCATCGTCACATTGGAGTTCATGGGACTCTGGGCTGTAAACTGCTGGTCTTAAGTGTTGACAGGGTCATCAGTTCTCACCCGTTAAACTGTGCCGTGTGTGTGGCAAATTTGTCATTTTGCTCACATTTACCCATTGAGCACCGGGCGAGCACACTCTCGACCCAAGAGGTCAGTCATTGAGCTCTCTTTTGCACCTTGCATGTACCAACGGTGTTTAACATCAGAGCGAACGAATTATTGTTCAATTTTGATAAAGATTTTGTCACAATTGAAATACTCTTTTAAACTATGAGCTTTAGTTCAATAAGCTATTATAGATCATTTATATGCTTGATATTCTTCGAGAGACAAAAAGGCAAGATGTTTAATTAATTTATGCATTAATCTCTCTGTTAATCATTAAAAAGCTGTCTCTGTCTAACTTATGTTAGATTAGTTAGACGTGAAACAGAGAAAATTTTCGTCAAGTTCAATATGTTGCCACATTAATCAATTTCATCAAACCAATTTAACATAAAACAGCGGATAAGCGACAAAATGTAATGGTGCTATCACATGGCAAAATTTCAGTCAACAAATTCTTATGGTTGCAAATGATTTAATCGTATTTCTCAGTGGAAAAACATCCAATTTTCCGGAAACACTCAAAACAAGTCAGAAATTGCTGTTTAACCAAATTAAACACTTATTTCAGTACTTAAAATCTTTTTTACGTTAATAGTTATTTAACCTTTTTAATTTTTTAATAGTTATTTAATAAGAATAAGCGGAATAAATAATAAAACTATTCCCGTGTGCCAACACCTTAAGACTCGCATGAATGAACATCTTGTGTTTTTCATTTGAAAATAATTATTATAGAATTCCAGAACCTTAATTTTTGTTCTCATTTATGCAATAATTAATGAGGAATTTTCATCTTGTCCCTAAAGTACATCACGTGAAATGACCAGCCCTTTGAAGAGCTTTCCATCCACTTCATGTGGAGAGTTTCTTTGATGTTACCATCTAAATATGTGTAAGTGTTTCGCAATTGGAAATACCGACAATTCCTCAGATACATATCAAATTTTTGTGTGGACGCGCTATTTGCAGCATTACATGCTCATTGTTGCAATATTTTAAATCTGATTCCTTTTAACTTTATACATTTCCCTCTTCGCTCAGTCTTACGTCTCTATGTTGCCCTTTCCCGTGATAAGGGGACAATTCAGTGAGTGTATTTTCAATGCGAGTCTGTGGTCCCAATAAATTATGCATGGGCAACAATGGAGAGATTTTCAAGAAGTTGTTCGTATCCCGCTGTTCGAATTTGTTTCTCCTCGACGTCATTCAACCAGTATCTTGTGTTGATATAGTCTTTCAATTGTGGTCATCTTCAATTCATTCCCCCCTTCGTCGCGCATCTTTTGGCGAACTCATGTTCTTTATTTTTTTTTCTTTTCGGGATGTATTCGCGACTTTATGCAACATTCCATTCTTATAATCTCATGCCAATGGTTGTACACTGTATTATGAGGAATGTTTCACGGTGGGAGAGAGACTGGTTGAGCAAAAAAGGAGTGAATACTCACGTTTGCACACTTTTCGATGATTTAGTGGCTTAGATGGATCCCTGTAGAAGCCCTCCTTGCAGTAGTGACAGTGACGGCCTGTAGTCGCGTGTCGACAGTTGATGCAGACCCCCCCGGAAGTGCGTCCAGAGAGCTTGAACAGCTCCATGTTGAAGCGACACCGTCTGGAATGGCCATTGCAGTTGCATTCTGAAAAAGAGATTTACACTCATCAAGTGCCATTGCAATTAAACACAATCATTTCAGCAGAGAATGCGAGAGCAAAGTATGATGAATTGGAGATCATGACACACAAGAGACTTTATAGTTGGGATCATTTTGTAAATGCGACAGAGATTTCAGTCAAGATTAATTACGCGTAAGACAGTAAAGACTTGCAATTGTTGCAACATAACTGAATTGTGATGAATTTTCCAAAAGAATATGAAGTGGACCGTTAATATTTAAATTCGTAAATCAAATCTTTAAAAAATCGTATGCTTGGCTAAAACCGATAAATCCATTATTACTGTTTTGCTGTTATTGCTCAAGAGAGCCCTGAATCCAGAATACTGCGTATACAGTTCAAGGTAATAAAATTTATCAAAACTCCCATTAACTCAATGTGCCAATGTGTTAAAGAAAGAGAAGGAATAATGACTTGTCGGCGTGAAACTATCAATCGTAGCGAAAATGCGTTAAATCTGGTGAATGATTACAAATGTTGGATGATCTCTCCTTCCTCAGAGAGGCCATATAGCCATCCATTCTCCCACGAACATCTCGGCAAATTTCCGATGGGGCTCCAATTGGACGGATGCAGAGGGTGGAGCAAATAAACAAATTGTTTGGAGACGATTCACGGAGATTGAGTAATCGAATTGTGGAATTTAAATTAACTTGTCACGTTTAAACACATGCCTCTGGCTTCCTTTAGCCCATTCTCGAGACCCATTGACTGGATAATTGGCTTATTTGTCTAATTATCCAGCATGACAGAGGAGAAATAAAATTTGTCCACACATTTTCCCAAATTAGCCACACACAGAAAGAATTCTATTGAGTCATTGCAAATATTTTTCTCACTCTCAACATCCATTAATTTCTTTCTCTCTCTCTCGGTGAACCTTCTTTTTCGCCCCAGACTCGCTGACACTAAATGACATTTTTCCATTATAATTAAGAGGCACTTTTGCGAGACTTCGTTATTTATTATCTTTTAAGCATTGCTTGTTTGGTGTGCGCCTCAAAATCACTCAATTAGCCGAGAGTGGGTATTTAAGAGTCGATATGGAAAAGGCAAAAATATCTATTTATATAAGTCCCCTGAACAAACCTCATTTATCTTTCAAGTGCGAAATTTTAGATGGTCCAATAGCACGCCCTTCTTGTTCTTATATAGTTTCCATCGTGGAGACATTCTTCTCATTTCGTGCAATTCCATAATTATTCAGTGAACATTGCTGATCACAAATCATTGACGGAGAAAAATCCATTTATAGTCTTGGTGTACTCTATGCGAAATTCACTCATTGGACAATATCGTCGTATAAATCGACTCATAAACATTACACAGAATTGCTATTAAGAAAATTTAATTAATTGTGCTGACGCTATCAATGAGAAGGAGAACAACACCACAATTTCTGTGCCATTTCACACATTTATTTCACTCTCTATGTTGAGTTTTCCGAGGGGTTTATTTACCATTGGAAACAAGGGAGTTGTAAAATTAATCGACTTGCAAAAATACTTACAAAATATAATAGGTACAGTTTTTTTTTAAGATTTTCTTAGGATTTCTAAAATAAATTCATTAGGACTTCTAGAAGAAATTCATTAGGATTTCTAGTAGAAATTCATAAGGATTTGTAGCAGAAATTCATCAGGATTTCTACTAGAAATTCATTAGGACTGCTAGAATAAATTCATTAGGATTTTTAGTCCTTTCATTTCCTTTAGTCAATTCATTAGGATTTTTACATATAGTCCTGTACATGTTTTTAACTTTGGGCATCAATCAAATAAATACATACATACATACATACATACATACATAGTAGAAATTCATTAATATTTCTAGTAGAAATTCTTTAAGATTTCTAGTAGAATTTCTTTAGGATTTCTTGCAGAAATTCATTAGGATTTCTGACTTCCTGAATAAATTCATTAGAATTTCTAGTAGAAATTCTTTAGAATTTCCAGTAGAAATTCTTTATGATTTCTTGCTTAGCTACTTAGGATTTCTAGCAGAAATTCTTTAAGTTTCTAGAAAAAATTCTGTAGAGTTTTTAGAAGAAATTACTTAGGATCTTTTAGGATATTGAAAATTTTTGTTAAAAAGGACTTTTGAAGTTAAATTTAAATTGTTTCAAAAGTAACCTACCCCTTAATTCTTCTCCTTCTGAGCACCTCTTCGATGAACAAGAGGTAAATAACTAGAGATTAATAGATTCCACTTTCTAATGGAATCTCGAGTAAATACAGCAAATTGATTGCTGGAGAATATCCTCTGGTAATTCAACCAAATACCCTTATTTTTTTTCATAAATTGTGTCACTGGGCTATTTTTTGTGGGTATAACTGACAATATGAATTCCACAGAGGCAAATATTTACGTAAGGTAGAATATTAAATATTTGGCAAGGATTTGTTTTTGGTCCCCTAAAATACTGCGGGATATGTAAACAATCCCACAAATTGATAAACCCCCTTTTGCGGGTGAATAAATTTATTCACTGTGGACCAATGTGGACAAATTTATCAATGATCTCTTTCTCTGTCCCCGAGTCTATTGCACAAGATCTCTCGCTGAAGGGGTCTGACATTTTAATGTGTTAATTTTAATAAGAGTGTAATTTATGTTGTAAAATTTTATTCAATCGATGAACTCAAAAATACACCATGAAGCACTAAATTCAACCATGAGTCTCTTGCTGCAATTTTCAATTAAAAATCTCTATAATGTTTTCCCCAGCATGTTCTCCCTCGAATACATCCCATTCACTGAGTGATATCAGTGATGATAAAAAAGGTTTCGTACATTCACTGATGTAACAAACTGGACCATTTTCACTGATATCTATTAAATTTTTTGAGAGAGAGAGAGTGGATATTTTTTGTACAATGTTTATACTATGTCACAGAATACTCCCAATAAAACTCAATTAGCAGCATCATATATAATACAATCTGCCGGCAATTTTCCATCAGGGATGGTTAATGTAAAATTTATATAGTGTCAAGTCATGGGAAAAAGCGTGTGATAGTGTGGAATTAAAAGCGTGAAAGTGCAATAAATTTACAAAATAAAACATTCCCACCAGGGAAAAGTGCAGAGATCGAAATCCAAATGTCTGGGGCTAAAATCCGATGAAGACGGTAACGTTATTAGTGTGTCTGTCGTGGGATAAATTGAGGGTGGAAATCCCTCAATCGATGACCAACAATTGCTGATGATGGCGATAAGTGAGATGATGTAGCCCCATTTGTTTGATACTTAAGCTCAAGAGTAAAGATGTTGATAAACTGTGTGACTCCTTGGTCACCCATTCGGCACGATTGCTCCGCCATAAATTGGCTGTGCGGGAGCAGCATGATAGCAAATGATGGGGATTTGAAGGAATGGTCTCAATTTAAATTGATGGCACTGCGGAGGGACGAAGGAGTTCAATCTTTCCAGGGTAAATGTGCGCGGTTTGCCATCCCCATTTCCATCCCAGTAGATATTTCCCAATTGTCGCATTTGCTAGAGGTGTGTGCGACTCCCGGTGGGACTTGTGCAGTGAAGTCAGGGAAAAAGTCTCTGGAAATCGAATGTTTTGTCTGGCTTGTGGAGATTTTATTGGCATGAATCCCTCGATCCCACCTCTTCGTCACCCGAAAGAACGATATGCAGTGGTGCGATAAGAAAACACCCATTTCGAATGGTATTACTTGAGATTAGGTTTGCATATTTGGAAACTTTGAATGTGTCTCTCCTCGCCAAGAGAATTTCCTTGTCCAATCACTCACCCCTGCAGGACGATATGGTCTCAAGAAGGGGCGAGAATTGGTGACTAACCAAGGAAAATTGTGATGGTGGAACTCATAAATTTCATTGTGGGGGGAAGACACTCAAAGTACTGGTCCTCTTGAGGAACTTTTTGCCGACGACTCCTCTCCATCTTGCCTGAGATATTTATCGCAATAGTTGCACGAGTTATTTACATCTATCACTAACCATTAATTCACACACTGCATCGTACATTCTTGTCGTCCAGAAATATAACTTTAATTTATTAATCCGCTCACCGGTAGTCGAACTTGGTGTCTGTTTGCACTTGGACAAATGGAGCTCTAATAGATTTGAGAGCATTAGCAGTAAAATGTTGTTCGTGTGAAAGAGAGGATTGAAGAATTTATATCATCATATAAAAGATTCATCTAGAAATTCAATGCATAAATAATTTGGTATAGAATTGTCCCAAATTATCCTCTTTATCCCTTCTTAAATATCCAAATGGAGATAAGCATGAAAACTATTCTTTCAGGAATTCACAGAATTTTCCTTTGGACATTTCTGTGAACGACAATTAAGTGTGAGGATAATACAAACCATTTCCACTCTCTCTCTTGGGATCTGCTATTCTGCACAAGAATCAGATTCTTTTGTATGATGTCTGGTAATGCGATTTTTATCGCATTAGAAATGGTGAAAATCTCAGAGATTATGTTTGTTTGGAGCATTTCTGAGTTATTTTGTGAGTCCAGTCAGAGGACTTAATCTCCCCCAAAATGGGTAAAATTCTATGGTGAATCGATCAAATTTCTAGGGGAAATTCAACATGAAAATGTACACTATTTTCCAAATGAAATAACAATTTGATGTGTTTCGAACTGTGAAAATTTTCACCCCCATTTTCCAATTTAATACACCTCAAGGCAGCTCTTAGTTTCCATCTTCCCAGAACTTTCCATTGTGTGTCGCACTCGCTATTCAGCAAAAAGAGGGTCTTCGAGTGGAAGAAGTATCGCCATGGTCAATGCCGAGGATGGTTCGATATTTCTTACCATCATAAAATCACCTCCCTTTTTGCACCATACCATAAATTAATACAAAATGCTCTTAATACTGTCTTCTCTCAACGTTCTCACCTTTTCAGAGACAAAATTAAATGTACTGTAAAGTAATCTCTCTGTACAGAGCTTTTACTTAGAATTCATTGGAAAATATTGTAATTTTTCCACATTCATTAAAATGTATTATTTTTCATGAATCTTTCTGCAGATGTAAGATGAAAATAAAAACATAATTTCTACAACAGACAGAGGAGAAAGAGAGAAAACCCATGAAAAAAAGTTAAAAGATTTATATTCATGAAACATCAATCCACGACTTGGCGCATATTCAACATTTTTATCTCCTTTAAAAACAATAACAATAGTCCATTGAATTAAGATCGCGATCTTTCATCCGAGTCCTGAATTGTATGAGTTTCTCTCTCGAGGTCGTGGTGGACTCAATTCTTGGAGGTTGTCACACTTTTGCCTCATTTTTCCTTGGCCTCCGGAGACCACAGAAACCCCCCAAAAAAGACTCTCTCATATTTCACCCAAGAGATGATGAATCTTGAAAAATGATGTCCACATGGTAAAACTTTCAATCAACAGCGCCAATCTCATGTGGCTGGGAGTGAAACTTTTAATGTGCATCATTCGCATATTAAGAGAAAAAGCACATTAGACAAGGTAAGAAAAACAAATATAATTTCTATGCAAATTCACGCGGGAGAGATATTTCAGAGTGATATGTGAGAAAACTTATGAGACAATCCACATAAAATGTTGGATGGGATTTCGACGATGAAAAAGTTTCTCTACAAGACACAATTCTATTGGGGAAAATTTCAAGGAGGATGGAGAAAAAGCGATATTGAGAAACTCCCAAGAAGTGTTTTAAGCTCAATATACGGAAGAGACAAAAAATGAAAGAAGAAAGGAGCAAGTTTCATGACTTAAATCCATTCGGATTGATTCGATTAATCGTATTTAAATCCAGAAAGTTTATTTTAGCAAGATTGAGTTCGTGGTTATTTATCTCGATGCGGATTCGATAAACAGTATCGCCTCGACTTTTCTCACAGAAGCACTTCTTGTTGGTGTTTCACCCGAACGATAAAAGAATTGGATGTCATTGGGCTGTTTTCAATTTACCAAGTTCACAATAAACACATCCAATAAGCCAACAATTCATATAAATCACCTTGGGATGTCTTTACGAGTAAATAAATTCATGCAAGAGACAAATCGTTATACAGATTCAGGCTCTTGTGATCTTTTTCGCGCGCTTTTTTTTGCCCAGCTCAGCTGAAAGCCTTTGGGCTGGAAAATGATTTCCAATCCATCTCACTCAATGTCCCGTGAAAATACGCAACCGGTAAGATTTCTGAGCACATAAAATCCATAAAATATAATAAGATATGTTCAAAGAGATTTTTATAGCGACATATAATGTACTTATATAGGTTTTATGTCGCTGGGGCAAAAATGCTCCTTGCAATTCTTTTTGCCCTGCCAACGGTCCATTGGAGACCGACAACAACAAAGAGAGCAGTATTTATCACAATATATTATTCACAATGAACAGAGGTTCTCAAAGAGGAGAAAATATGCTTTTATCTTTCAATATTTGTACGATTTGACCTTTTCATCGTCTCACGATGCGAGCGCGCGGCAAGAAGAGGATGGAGGTGTTCTCTCTCTCGATTTCCTCTTCGCCAAAAGTGACCGACTTTGCTATGGCATCCATCCCCAGCGATACACCCATAAGAGAATTTCCTCATGAACATAACAATAAAGTCTTAATTAAGCTCCTAATACTGGAAAAATGAATGAATGTCTAATAATGGAGTTCTGAGAAGAGGTTGCAGAGATTCTTCGGGGAATTTTCTTGAGCTCACTTTCATTGGGCGGCAGCCAGTAAATTTATTAAAATCAGCCGCCCAGGAATTATTTCATAATTGGATTTTTTCGTCAAATTTCAAGCGAGAGACATTTTAATTACGTGAGTAAGGTATATATTTAATGTATATGCAAACACCGGGAAAGCAAATAATAAGGGGAGAGAAAATGTGTTGAATTTGTGTTAATAAATTATGTATGTCTTAAAGGTCAAATGTTACACGATCAATTTTGAAATAATTGAAAATCCATTAAGAACGTATTTGTCTTTATTGGAATTCCATCCCCCTGATTTTCTTAATCATGATGTTTTAAAGGTCAAGTGCTTATATTTATGATCTATTTCTGAGACTCAAACTATTAAGACTTGTAGCTTCAAATTAATATTTTCCAATATTCCTTAAATAATAAAATTTTGTCAGTTTTGAAATTAGAAATTAGGAAACATAGATTCAATGATAACATTCCACTAATCCTAAATCCAAGTAAATAAGCGTGATTTGTGAACCTGCTGAGTTACTGTGAAGAATTTAATAAGAAAATTAATAAGAAAACCCCATGGGAAATTGCAAATAAGTCAACAGGAAGAGCATAAAGTGTATATGCAGAATCAAGAAACGCTCGATAACAGCAATCTTATCGCAATTCATAAATTCTTCTCTTTCACTTCACGCGCTTTTTTATAACTTTATAACATGGGAAATTGATTTCCTCAGACGTTCATTGCACTGAATTGAGTAATTTTATTAAGTGAATGCTCTTCGTGTGCAGAAAATTTTACCATCGTGGCTGAAGGTTGGACGCGCTCCACAATTCTGCGGTTTCTCTTGGGAAATTCAGGTAAATTGCTATATTTTCCACAAAATACCGCGTGTGAGGAAAGTGTGTTGGCTGGATATTTCAAGGGATATGGAGGACGTGAATGATGTTCCTCACACATCATTAGAATGGGAAATGGGTGTAAATGTTTTGAAAAATTTCCCTTCCACACGAAATTGATGACTGTCATCAGTGTAGCATGTCATTAGTCTTGTTTGTTGTTACTTGGGGAGATATTTGGTATGGTTGTCCCGAAAAAAAGTGAGATACCTCCTTCTTCATTAAGTAGAAATTAATTTGGGGCTCACTTCAACACTTTGAAGAGGTGTGCTCGGTGGGTGCTCCACGGAGATCCATCTTCACTTGTTTATTCCATACACACTCCACGCGCTTTTCACCAAGTGAACGATATCCCACAGGATGGGGGTGAAAGTCGGGATTGTATGTGGAGATTTTGAGGCAGGAAGAATGTGGAAATTTATTGTTTCTTTCTTGACTTTCATGACACACCATAATATTTTTTCACGCCTTCAGGGAGTGAGTGTCTCTGGAGGAGGATACTGTTGTGGATAAGGTAGATATTTTTTATTCCTCCAGCTCCATGAGAATTATGTATGGGCGTGAAAATGTTGACATTCTTGTTAGCAGCAGAATAATAATCCCCAGTCAACATCATTTATTCATTTTACCAATTTTTTGCGACTCTCTCTATATATATTCTTTGGCAATTTCGACAAGGGTGAATGTCTAATAATTTTGAGCCTAAAAGATCCTAATTTGTTCGATGAATAATAAAATAGGATCATTTTGGTATGATTCTTTAACGCAATTTCATATTGAATTTGCACAATTTTTTAGTGGCTAGACTTTTTGCAACTGATACACCCCTCTCAATAAATTTTATTAATGGTTCCCGCTCTCGAGGGGAATCTGTGCGTGGAAAATGAATTTACATTGATGCAAAATTTTATGATATACCCTCGTGAGAGCGATAAAAAATTAATCAAAAGATATTCTTTGCAAATTTTATAGGACAATCTCTTTCATTAACACTAAATCCAAAATTCCCTCATGCCATTGTTCCAAGAAATTACCATTTCATTGAGTTTTACGGTTCTTCCAAAAAAAGAAAAAAGGTTCACGATGGCTATTGGGTTCATTGGGAAAGAATTGAATGTTCAAACAATGCAACAGAGAAGGAGGCAAACATGAAAGAATATAAATTGTCATTTAATGGTTTGTGGCACAAACCCAAACAGAATTAAATGATTTCGCATCCGTTTTCCCGCCTCTTGTGCGCCACGATAGCCAAGAATGCGTCCAAGGAGGAGATAAAGAAGACACCAAATAGACACAGATATTATTTGTCATTAGAGTCATTTCCGAAAAGACTCTCTACCAGCATTAATAATTTTGTCATTTTCTCTATGCGTCGAGGAAGGATTACCACTGAGGATTTAGTGGTGGCAAATTGCAGCTTGGAAAGCACTCTTGCATCGTCCACCCAATAATCCCCTTTGGTGGCTTTTTTCCCGGGCGTGAAAATAATCTGTGAGAAATGATGGGAAAATGACTCAGATGCTATAAAATATTGTGGAAGGATGCTCGAAAGTGCAGTGTTTTAAATAAACATGCAACGCTTTAATGTGAAATTTCCATTAAGAATTTCCTTCCACACTATATATTGTACTTTATTTGGTGCTTCAATTATACTGGTGTATGATCTTGAAAACTATAAATAGGCAGTATTGCAATTTGTGGATTTCAAACTCTCACTATATGGGAAAATTTATGAGCTTTTATCACAGAAAGAGTGCATCAAATTACAGTTGCACCACTAAGATCATGTACAGCAAGCATTTAAATATGTGTGAAATTGTTATTAGTATGTATAGTGTGTTAATTACGATTATTATTATATATTAGAAATTTATGGTTGATTTTAGCAAATGGTCAAACACAAATCTATAGGCCTTAACTCTCCTATCTACTCGTAAATTCACTGGGAATATTGCATTAAACACTTAACGTATTTGTTCCGAATTGAAATACAAATCGCCAGTCGTTTGAATTAATTTGAGGTCGTTAATTCAGATATAAATTCCACAGACGCATTGACACACATATTGTTATCTAACATTTTACATCTTAACTGACTGATGTATTGTATTGCATGTCTGTTAGAATACTTCTTCACGCCACTGTGCCCATAAAAAGGCAGACAAGCCCGCAGACAGATCAGCCAGAGGAAGGTGGTAAGGGGCGTCCTCGAAGACATTTGTGTGTTTTAAACTAAAAGATTAAATTGACTCACGTTCACGTGAAAATACATGATTAATATTGATTGAATAATAAATCATAATTAAGTCATTATAATTCTTTATTGTGCCACACAATGGACCCAGACTCTGCGCCTCGGTATCTCGACCTGATCGATTGGAATGGGTGAGACGTGGGCTCGCAAACAATGACCAAATCCATGTGCAATTAACTCTGGCTCATTAGCAAATTATCCATTTATTGCCATTGAAATTGCACATCGAATCTGGCCAAATGTCTCGAACTATTCGACTATATACAGGGGAGTATCTACTTATAATTGAATGGGAAAGTGAATGTTTATGAGCATTTCCTCCTGCCTTCACCAAATTGTTTGCTCAGTGATCCCAAATTTACACACTCAGGGCACGTCAATAGAATATTTGGGTGTTTATCTCTCCTGCTCTTTGCAAACATGCGATTCAAATAGACGTACGCTTAGGGATTAAATTCCTTTCTTCTGTGGCCCTTTTTTGCCGTGCGTCAATGCAAAATGTATAAATTCACGAAGGGGAGACTAAATCAGGAAACTGAAGATTCTTGAGCAAATGAATTTTATTAACTGAGGCTACTAACCTTTTTCCAATTCCCAAATACGAATAATTAGCGTTTTATTTCGACTTTTTCCGTTACATTTTAAATTTTGCAAAAAATTTGCACTGTTTTCGCTACTTTTAAGCCCTTTTAGATTTTTCTCCTTCTGCAAAAGACTCATGATTAGGATTACTGTCAAGTCAGACAGTTGAAATGTGGACTATTTTGGATGTTATAAATGGAATTGGTCAGAAACACTTTCACAGTTGAAATCCTTTTGTTGGCAAAACTGGGCTGGAAGAGGGTCAAAAATTTGTGGATTTAAACTTTAATCATAATTTTATTTATCATCCGACACAGAGTGGTATGTATTGAGTGTTGTTGCTGTGTAGAACATTAGAAACATTACCGGTGTACATTAATTTTTTTTCACCCCGTGTCACTGGACTGGAAATCCACAAACATGTACAATATCTTGATGTACTAGAGTGCAAAGAGAGAAAGGTTTTCTTTTTTCAAGCTCGCGTTTTGTATGTGGGAGGGTTTTTTCTCTCATTCTCTGAGACTTCTTCAATTTTCACTCATCCGAACCATTTTTATGAGACTCACCTGCTCATGGGTGGGTTTGGGTGGCCACAGAGAGATTGGGAGGAAATTCTTTTGAGAATTTTTCACCTTGTTTCACTGCTCAACTTAATGATGTTGGAAAAGCGAAAGGATATGGCAAGTGAATTAAACGGTATGAAAAAAATGAAACAGACGAAATGTTTTTAAAGCCAAATCTTCACCAAATAAAATTCTGATTTTTTCTTAAAGATCCGAAGAATAGGAAAATCCGGAAGAAACTGCTCTTGTGAGCTAGAAAAAAGCTCTGTTTAATCTATCATTGAAGTGCGATATCGACAGCCATGCACTGTTGACAAGATGTCGTTTTTTTCTCCCTCATGAGTACATATTTGAGGATGTGTTATAAATAATAGTCGAGAGGACAATCTATATAGCGTGTTTGTTTACCCAAGACGTGTAAATAATAAATGTTCAAGAGTAAGAATGTCATTGAACGCCTTTCACTCATTCACAAATAGTAATAGCTTGTCGATAAACATAAATATTGATAACCAAATCAATGCATTACACTTTGTAATAATTTTTACTTAATCGCTCGCGGTCATTGGAAGACTCAATAATAATTTTCTGAAATATTTTTGACCCAAAAACTTATGTGAAATGTAATTTCCAATGTAAATAAATTCGGCCAGAGATTTTGCTCTCAAGTGGGATAATTTGTATGCAAGGTGTAAGAAACAGTTCTGCACGCCGTGATCGACTTGAAAGACCACCCGCGAAACCAATTATTCGTGTAATTGAGCAAAATTATTTATTTTAAATTCACCGCGGGATGTTCTGTAAAAAAAAGACTTCTCTCTGTAGTCGGTTGAGCCTAAAAGTGTAAATAGAATTTGGAATGATGTGAGAAGAAAGTCGAATTTGTTCTCATTGACAAGATAAAGATAAAAAAGAATTTCTCGCCACGAAGGAGAGAAAAGGTGGAAAATTTCACGACTTTTCGGAATGCATTTGACCTCATTCACCGGACCGAAACTCTTCCTTGAAAGAGAAACTCATATACACTTAAATCAATGGTCTGGAGACAATCGTTAAATCACATTTTGGGAACCTATACTGGGAGAAGAGTTTATACCAAGTTAAAGCTTCGAGAGAGGATGGCTAACTCATGGCGCGTGTGAGTGTGGGATTTAAGTATAATTCCCAGAGATTTATAGCGTCAATTTGTATCAAACTGCGCTAACTGGCTTTTTATGTGTTTGCCTCTCAATGGGCTAGAATCACTTGGAAAATCAATCGACATGATTCCCTCGCCGCTTAATGCCTCCACTCAATTGTCGATTCATCCGCGAATGACCCATTGCAAAGAGATGGGACTATAACGAAAACTCTCACCGCTGCTGCTGTGAAATTTAATACCCAGTAGTGTCATGAGATGATTGATGATCGGTGTAATCCATTCACAAGCAAATCCTGAGCTACCCAAATTGAATAATTAACCCAACATTTAATTAAATTACCGCGTGAGATGCTGGATTGTTGGTCAAGGTGCAAAAAATGCAGGAGAAAAAACAATCCACTTCAAGCATGGATACAAAAGAGCATGAAGAGAAAATTTGTTAAGAGCTTTGAAGAGGTACAAATGAGTTAAGTTGACGAGTTTAATTGCTTCTTGTTCACTTCCTAAACTCATCGGTATAGGTGGTAATATTTCAAGAGAATTTTTAGATAAATTTCTCAAAAATCTCTCAATTCAGGCAAGTTTTATCAAATGTTTCACGTCTCTGTTAAAAGCAAAAGCCTAAAATTTCAACTTCAGACATCTTCCCAATTAAATCTCTATATTTATTCTTGGTAAATTTAATTTTTTGAGGGTACTCACAATTAGCATAACAAGACTCACGTGTGATGCAAGAAGTCATAAATTAATGAGGTAGCATTTTTCGCGCCATCGTGTGCTTTTCAATTGAGATCCGACAGAAACTGCTGAGAGAAAAAAGGCCATCATGTTGACTGAAGGCACTGTGGTGAGAGGTTTCGGCATATATTGTAATTCTATATCCAAATGGGAGTGCATTTGTGCGGCGAAAGAGCCTCTCAAAACCAAACATGTGAGTACAAATAAAAAGAGTTTGAGCAATTTTCTAAAATTACACCCAAAATTTATTTATATTGGAGCTGCACTTGTGAGAATGTTAATTTGTTGACCAATTTGCTATGGCTAAATGATTTCTTCTCATTTCCCAGTGCATCTGTTGATGGCAATTGTGGCTCTATTGTGTGAGCACCCTTCTGGCCAATTTGTCTCCCCCTTTTTTTCTAATGGCCTATTTTTGTCAACGAAGCAAAATTATACTGCCTCTTCTGCCCAGAGTATCAAATGAAGGCAATTTCCAAGAAAATCCATGCAAGAAGGAGTTGCAATAGTCTCAAATATTCCTCTGTGCAAATTTGCCAGAATTGCTGCACAAAGCTGCAAAGTGTTCCCATCATGTGCAGATGACACTCTCTCACACCTCTCGATTTTACCCGCATGGAACATACGGACCGCCGCGCTGCAATTTGACCAATTTCTACCCTCACCCTTCATTGCACACCAAACAAAATTAAACCATCAATCATTGATAATGTTGTGAAACGATTTCTGCATTCTTTGCAATTTGCACATTTACA
Source organism: Phlebotomus perniciosus (assembly GCA_918844115.2). Taxonomy (NCBI): domain Eukaryota; kingdom Metazoa; phylum Arthropoda; class Insecta; order Diptera; family Psychodidae; genus Phlebotomus; species Phlebotomus perniciosus. The sequence continues at coordinate 16,496 of CAKKOB020000531.1, read as the reverse complement.
CGGTGGGCCCCAGAAGGCACTTCCAGCAGCCGCCTTCCGATTCAATTTCTGCCTTCATGTGCACGATTTCTGCATTTAAACTTCTTTGATAACTCCTCCATGGAAATTTCTTCTTCAAAATGTCTAAGAAAGTTATAAAACTAGAGAAATATTTTCGCGACACTATTAAAAGACAATTCTTTTATTTTAAGTTCCTTCCTGTTGAAGGAAACCAGCCTCAAAAGATGATTTACACCCACACGCTAATCCAACTTGTTAATGAAAATCCCCACCACTGAAAATGCAATCTCATATCGTAATTTATCCCACACGTTGGACATTGATGATCAAATTAGTCGAGATCAAACGGGAGGCATTCAAAATTGTGAATTGAGCCATAAAGCTAAATATAAGTTTTATAAAATAAGCCATGAAATGCTTGCAAATGATGACTTTTCCTCTCGGATTATTTCCCAATGATTTCCCGGAAATGGGAAAAACCACCCCATCTCCTGAAAAATATTCACTTCATTCAATTATTTCCACTCTATTACGAAAAAAAAACATATCTCTTTTGGCGGAAATTTGATGGATAAACATCTCTTTACTCGTGACCGGATTGACCGCAAATTGATCGGTTTCTCGATCACCCATCAGGAAAAAAAAACGCTCAGAGGATTTCAATTAAACACCGTAAATTGATGATCTTTTTATTTGCCTCTTGCCCAGTGTAGGAGTATTAATTAATCTTAATCTTTCTCTGATTGTTTATGGAATCATTCCGATTGCTTTCTGAAATAAACATGACGCAACTTATTTAAGGATGTTTTTAAGATATAAATAAAAGATAGAAAGCTGAAGGTTGTGAACGTTGAAATTGTAAAGAAATATAAAGTGAAATTTCGTTGATAACAAAATAAGACGGATAAACAGA
>CAKKOB020000531.1:0-15483 GCA_918844115.2 Phlebotomus perniciosus | reverse complement strand
GATATGACATACCATCTCACCACAATCACTGAGGAGAACCACTTCGCACACTCCTAATGACATTATTTTCATCCACCCCGTGTCTTCGTCATTTCACTCTGGGTTGAAGCTCCAAAAGGTAAGATGAGGTAATTGAGTTTGTGTCAACATATAAAAGCTCACATGATGCGGAGGCTTTTTAATTCAATTTTATGTGTTACTTTTTCATCATATTTCCTATTTTATCTCAATTCTTTGACTGCGACTGGGTAGAATTATTGCTCAAAAAGCATACTTGAGATCCTTGGAGAGTGACATATGATATTTTTGCGAATGCAGATTGATCCCCTTGTAAGGTTACTCAATTTTAAGATCACAATGGTAGTAAATTTTCTAGTGTAACATAAACATTATGTGAAGAAATTCCGGCTATTTATCAAAATAAACATTTATTTGAACTCCCCGGACAGGGTGAATAGAGCATACAGCGAATTGGGTGATATAGAGAGGGAATTTTCAAGACTTTGCGAGAACACTCGGAGAGACAGAGTCATTCATGGAATAAAAATATATTGCAATATTGACTGAATGCAAACAATTGACTGCAAAATTATAGCACACGACCCTAACGGCTATTCAATTAGAAATCAATGAATTACCTTTGCTGAGTTGTTTTCTAACGTGGGGAGAGGCTCAGAGAAAAGCAAAGAAGACGAAGAGGAGAAAAAAGGCCCAGGAAGGTATATATCGCCATGAAACGATGGTGCTCTGGTCAATTGAATATACGATATATAGCAATATTTTATAAGACACTGAATTATACTATACGGTGTATTATTTCCTCGGCATTCACCCCAAAGACAAACCGACAATAGACAAACAGAGGAGAGAGAGAGCCAAAGATGGAAAAAATGGACCACCAGAGAATTTCCGCGAGTCATTCAATTTCACAGTGAAATTCATTTCTTTTTCACAGACCCTCCCGCTCTCTCATTTCACTCTTTCTCTTGGGAAAGTTGTCTTTAATTGAAAAAGTGCCCCCTCTATGGAAAAAAATAACAATTTTGAAGTGAATTTAAATAATTATTTTCCTGGAGAAAGGTCTTTATTTCCCGTTTAGATAGAAGTCTCCCAGGAAGTTTCTCACAAAGGCTTAAAAAAAACAACTTAGACAGAAGTCCATCTAATAAACACTGATAGTAATCGTTCGTGAAGATTCAAATACTAATAGTTTTCAAAAGCTCAGCCACTTACCCTGAGGACTCTCTAAAATTTCTTCTCCCAAAGAACAAAGCATATAAACTTTTGAAGTCACGAAACAACCCCATTTCTTGGCCGCAACCATCAAGAAAACCAAGAAAACATACAATGTGATGGAAAATTGAAGTAAAAAGGACAGAAAAATAAATTACGCACATTTTGAGATCCCTTTGTTGTGTTATTTTCCTCCTGCCAATGTCCTTGACAGCCACAAAAATCAAATGGTCACATTCTCCCGGCAGGCCCCTGCATTCTCCTCACATGAGGGAGCAAATAATACCGACATAGAAAATCTCGACAAGAGATTGGATCACACAGCTTTGGACATTTTTTTTAACCCATTCAATTCCGCAATATTTTACCCCGGAAACGATGATATTTCATTAATCACAAGCACGCGAGCAGGAAAATCACCCTCGCGAATCATTTTTGGCCTCAAGCGAAATTTCTTCACTGTCATACTGGGGAAAAATTGGCTTTTGCTCTCTGTGAGCTGGCAGGAAGAGAATTTCCATTTTAATTGGATAAAGGCCCAAGAGAAATGAGGAGAGATTTTTGAAATTAAAATATTATTTTGAATATTCAGTTTTGAAGTTTTTAATATTGAAGATAAAAATAGATAAATTGGAAAATATTATTAATGTATCAACGAGGATATTTTATCAGTGAAATTTCTAATGTTTTTTATCTTTTGATAAAATTTTTTAATTTAATGATATTGAGATGAGTAACGTATTATAAAATAGACATAAAACTTCTAGAATTTTCTTTATTACACTACTTTATTTTTTATTTCACTGTATTTGAAGAAATCTTTAACGTTAAATGTATGATTGATAATTTTAGTTTTTAGCACTTAAAGCACTTAAATTTGTTGTATTTTTTACCCGGATAAACTGCTTATTCTCATTATTTTGCCAGGCTTTCATCTCTCTCTTTTTAAGCACATGGCGTTAAAGGCGGTTAAAGGGTTAATCATAGATTTTAATTTCAAAATTCTGTTGATCTTTTGGAAATATTTTCAAAATATTGAATTTTATTTTTCTTTTCTAAAAATATAAAAAGGTATTCAACAAATATGTCTTTGATTAGGATTTTTGAAAGTTTTTACAGATTTTTCCGAAAAAATTAACAAGGTTTTAATACAGAAACTAATGAACTAACTATTAATGAAGGAAGTGTACTATTTTCCGTCGAGTGAATTATCCTTGTAGGTAAGTATAGGTAAATTTTTACTTCATTTTTCTGCTATGTCAGTTTCTTTTGGTTTTTGATTTTTCTTGATAATAAAACAGTTTTTTTTTCAATTAACGAAGAAAAGATCGAGTAAGGAGACAATTTTGATTAGAGGAACAGATAAATCACAATAAATTTGAACTCCAGGTTAATTTATAGGCAATTTATGAGAAGTTCACGAGATCGACAAATAGCTTAACATTCCCAACAGTTTTTTTTTCATTTTCTGTTTCTTTGATATTTTTGTCACACTTCTTGCAAAAAAACTCCAACCTTCAGTAACAAAGAAGTATCTCAAAATGTGCATCGCCTTTCCCATCTTCTCTCCAAATAAAAGGCGCTTTTGTTGTGAAATATTTTGTCTGGGGATGTCTTTGCGATACCTGTGAGCAAAATCACCTCTCTTGTAGCCCTAAAAATTTGTCGTGAGAGAGATCTCTTACCATCGCATGTGACTTTGGCCAAGACTTTGCCAACTTTTTTTTCCCACCACCTCGTCTCGAAGTCGTGGGTGTAATGTGATAGGGAAACATCAAATTATCTCTCCTCCTCATGCACATTCTGGATGATTGGAGTCAATTTTTGGCACTTACCTTTGCACTCATTGGCATCACGTAGCGTCGCTCTTGCCCAGGGACGGTCGTAGTAGAAGGGCTTGCAGCGCTCACAATCCCGTCCCATGGTGTTATGCTTGCAATCGCACGTCAGTTGTCCGTCGCGACCCATGGGTAGACACTTGGATGCATGTCCGTTGCACTTGCATCGACCACCTACGGCAAAGTCAGATACGGCGTAGTGATGCGTCGCACTGGTGGCTGTGGATGTGGACGCGGTAATGCTCTCGATGGCATTGGCTCCGTGATCATCGCGGTACTTGCTGGCCTGTTGAGGTCCGATCAGGAGGAATTCGTCCATTGTGTCTGGTGGCATTTGGATTCGATTGAAGATCACACGAACGTCGGTGGCGGTTGCCCAATCTTGCAGCACCGGCGATGATTCGTAGTCAGAGGCCGAGGGACGACCTTCGAGGATACTGAAGGCGATCCTCGCGCCCTGATTGCCTACACTGTCGCCAGCATGGCGATGAGCGTCGGTACAACGAGCCTCTTGTTCATTGGTTTTAGTGATGGTGGCCCTATTGGGTCGACCGTAGATCTTACGGCATTGAGAACTGTAGAACTGGAAGGGTTGCCAAGTGATCCCGTAGTCAGAACTCTTGAAGATCGCCATGGAGTCTGGCTTCACAGATCTCGGACAAAATTGCAAGCTGATGTAAGTCAATTCGTATTTCTTCCCAAGAGACAGAGTCAGGGTGACATTGTCCAGTTGCCCGGGCGCCGTAGCCGGTAGAGATTCTGAGCGCCAGCAGGTGAGATTATTGGGATTATTGAGGTCCGTTAAAGCTGCCGGTGAGAAGCGACGCTTGGGATTACTATCATCACAGATCTGGCAAGTGGTGGTGGTTCCAGACGGGGTGGCACTGTTACTGGACACGGGATTGAGGGGTTCACTGAGTTCACAGTAGCGCGACGGACCTCGCTGACCGCACGTGCTGGACGCCGTCATGGGTGTCCCGAAGGCGGCGTTCACGAAATCCGGCACACATCGCCGAGGACGCTTCTCATCGTAGCAGGGGTCAGATGGTGGCTGCACCGCGAACATCTTCATATAGATGTCCGATGGTATTGCCCCGCATTTATGCACAATCGTCACAATCGCGAGCACAATCATACACTGTCTGATATGCATGGTCCTGTCTTCACTTCACCCACAAAATTTTAATTTATTTTTTGGGAAGATCCCTCTTCTTCGTCTTTGGTCAACACTCACCGGAACACTCTTTTACACCCCCATGATGCCTCCAGAGACCAAAGGCTCTTTTTTTCACTGGAAATTTAAAATTGTAACAGTCCTCTCACCGGATGGGAGAAAATAGTCGAGGCGACTGAGTGTCTAGGAGTTCCTCTGGTCAGAACACAGGGACAGATGCTGGTTGTCCAACAAACACGTCCACTTGATATTCCACTTTGGATTACGAGAAAAGCCGGAGAGAGTGACTCTAGAACTCGCTTCCACGGAGGATAGAATGCGACTGAATCGGCGGCACGAAAATACACACTGGAGGAGGGCACAAACGGTAGAGCAGCCACTCTCGGCGCATCTGTGCTTCGGCCAAGAGAGAAGTACGCGCCGGAGTTGGCGCATTCAGTGCAAATGTGCTGTTATAAGGAGGATTCATCAAGATAATTATAAACTGTATTTAGGAGCCCGAAAAGGTTCAGAACAGAAGCTTTGGGAATTTCTTCCAGAGCTTAGAATTCTTGAAGGGCTTTTGGAAAATTCTATCTAGGAGCTTTAAAGGAAATTTTAAAACTTTGAAAAATATAAGCTTGATTAGCTGAAAGCTTTCTAAAATTCTAGTAAAACACTGCAGAAATTTACGAGTATTTAAAAAATAATAATTTTGGAAAGCTTTCGGATATTTTTAGAGCTTTTGGATCTCTCGCTAAGCTTTTGAGAATTCTTGAGAGCTTTTAGGTACATATTTTCTTAAAGCTTTTTTTAAACTTTAGAAAGTTTTCTTGGAAAGATTTTTTAGAAAGCTTCATTAGAAAGCGTTAGAAAGCTTCTTTAGATAGCTCTAAAAAGCTTCCTTATAAAGCTCTAAGAAGCTTTCTTATAAAGCTCTAGAAAACTCTATAATCTTTCTTAAAAAAACTTCAGAAACCCTTCTTAGAAAGTTCTGAAAAGCTTTGTCGGAAAGCTCTAAAAAGTTTAGAAAACGCCAGAAAGCTTTCTTAGAAAGCTTTAGAAAGCTCACTTAGGAAGATTTCTTAGAAAAGCTTTAGATAACTTTTATAGAAAATTAAATTGATAGGATGAAAGTACCTGAAAGCTTTTCCGAATTAGAGTTTGAGGAATTTTTCTACAAAATGAGGAAGTGCTGATACTGGTGTACGCCTTTTCGACCAAAATATCTTTTCCTTGATACAAATTTATGGAGTTCAAATAAGAAACTTTTTGATTTTGATTCAACATCTTTCATAAGCTAATCTTCGAGTGTTAACTGCTACACTTTAGCATGGAACGTTCGAATTTCTGCCTTTTTTCTCTTACTCCGATTGTGCTGGTGGAAGGAAGCAACAAACAGCAGGAGATGAAACAGGCGATCCGGTGAATCTTGTGGTCTGCGGTTGACTTTCCTTTTCCACTTTGTGTCCATCTCCTCCAGACTGGCAAATGCTAAAGCCTCTTCGGGCGATCAGTGGCATGAACCTGCTGTGCTGGAAACTTATTCCCACCTCAGAGAGATCATCCCTCACACTGAATCGCCAAATTGATGACACCAATTTATTTAGCAGCAACATTGCAATAAATTCCCTGCCTCTTTTGACTTTCTTTCTCCCAACTCTGAGGTCACTTGTGGCTCTCCCGGCTTCTCTGTGGGACTCCTTTCTCATCTTCCCCATGCGAGAGCGCGAAAGCGAGCGTGAAAGTGTGATTCCGGAGATGGTGTGCCTGCCCATGAATAAATAACTAATGTGGCATATTCCATCATTAACAGCATAATCATCTCCAGGCTCAGTGAACTTCACGCCAAAAGGGATGTATTCTAATCACGTTTTTTTCCCTAGACCGCTTATAGGACTTTCTCACTCCAACTCTGGGCGTTAATTGGCGCGTCTCTTCTTACACCCCGGGATGAACGGAAGCGTTTTATTAGAAATCAAAGTTGAACAGCTATGTGGACTAGAATTAATAATCCGGCCACTTAATGATTAAACACGATGTGTTTTCTCACCTTATTTGACCGCCGAAAATTACTCATCCAGTTTTTGCCCTTTCTTTTGCCTTTTAGGAGGCTTTCATGAGGGGATTTTGGACGGATATTGAGAAAATCATGACTTTAGATCCTTTTGATGGACAAATTGTGGAAAATGAGGGGAGAGAAAGGCTCTTATTTTATGGTACAATATATTTTTCTATAATATTCTCGTGTTCAAGTCTTATATTTTCATTTGATGATAAACCGCGTTTTCAAAGCCGTTGATTATGAAAAAGGCGGGAGAAGAGCGCCTCTGATGGCTAACACTGAAAACCACTCGCGGGTGTTTTATCGATATATCGAGAGATATTTTTGCAGAAAATGCAGCAAAAAACACCAGAAATCTCTTTTGAAAGCCCTATTACACCTATTATTTCTCTCGGGGTATCTGAAAATTCCTTTTTATTCCATCATTTCCCCATTTCCACTAAATAATCCGTTTAAATATTTGAAGTCGCGATATTTTATCTTTCAGGGAACACCCGCCTTGAGCGCTGCAGTCCATCATCTGTGCGATCTGGCGAAAAAATAGTGGCAGTGGAAAATTGCTTGGAAAATGTGTTAATTGTGGCGTAATGGCTGTGTCTTTGTGCGGAAAACGCGCCCTGTTGACGCGCGCCAACTACAATGTGTGCCCCAAGAGATTCGGCTACATTGTTCTGTGAGTAATTACGCGTGAAATGGGAACAAAAACAAACTTGTAGGTTAGGTCAGGGTTGACCTCGAAAACTCACCTTTGTCCTATTCCAGAGTCCCGGAAATCGGTGAGGATTTGCCAGAGAAGAATCCCCTGCAGCGAGAGGATGGACTACCGGAGTTTGGCACAGTGACAGTGGAGAAATGTGTGTCAGTGATCGGGAAGCAGGCAGTGGATGTGGAGAAGCAAGTGAAGGAGTTGGATGGGAAGTTGGCGTCGCAGAAAGATGTGAAGGATGTATTCAGCGAAGTGGTGGATCCACTTGAGCATATCGGAGCGCCCCTAGAGACAACCTGGGGCCTGGCCAAGACTCTGTATCTGGGCAATAGTGTCCTGATGCCGACCAAGAGTTACATAACAATTCACGAGAGAGCCCGGCGCGCCCGGATGGCCAAGTTCTCCAGCGTGAACATCTTCAGGGCCATCAAGGAGGCCCATCTCGCGGGCAGTGACTCCCTCAATGAGGAGCAGAAGAGAATCATCCAGAAATACTTGTTGGAGGGGAAACTGAACGGCCTGGAGCTGGAGGGGGAGCAGAAAGCCCGTCTGGACTCAGTGCTCAGCAAATTGGGCTCCGAGAGGGCAAAGTTCCGACAGAAGGTGGAAATTTCCACTAAGCAATTCAACCATGTGATTGAAGATTACAATCTGATGAGGGACTTTCCCCCGGAAGTCCTTCAGATGTTCTCCAAGGACGCCACACAGCCAACCAAGGGGCCCTGGCTGGTCACCCTGCAGCCTCACGTGGCGGCCAACTTCCTGGAGTACTGTCCCGATCGCACGATGCGCTGGAACGTGTGGCAGGCGCAGACGAGACGCAACTCCAACTTCAGCGAGAAGGCGCTGGAGACAAGCACGCACATTGAGGAGATTCGCTTCCTGCGACGCGATCAGGCGAAGCTCCTGGGCTACGACTCCTTTGTGGATATGTCGATGGAGACGAAAATGGCCGGCAGCAGGGAGAACGTCACGAGGATGCTGGAAGCCCTCAGGGAGAAGGCGAAACCAGCACAGGATGCGGAGCTGAAGAGTCTTCGCGATTTTGCGGGTCAATTTGGATTCAAGGTAGGGAGGATTTGCTTCCATTTCCAATCCATTGACTAAAATGCTAATCTCTTTGCAGGGAACTCTAGAAGCCCAGGACATCCCATACTACAGACGGAAGCAGCTGAAGACTCTGCATCACTACGATGAGGAGATCATCCGGGAGTACTTCCCGCTACCCAAAGTGCTCACTGGGATGTTTGAGTTGTGCGAAAAGATGTTCCACATCCAGATCATTGAGCGTCCTGGCGTGGATACGTGGCACGAGGATGTGCGATACTTCGAAGTGCTGGACGATGAGAAGACTGTGGCGGGATTCTATCTGGATCTGTACACACGGGAGGACGTAAAGATGCAGATGAAGGATAATTTTGGCTGGACTGTCGGCATAAGGAATCGAAGTTCTGTGACCAGCACGAAACCTCTGTCGGCGTTGATCTTCAATTTCCCAGCGCCGATTTACGGGAAACCCTCATTGTTGTCCTTTGATGATGTTGTGATGCTCTTCCAGAGATTCGGGTACGCTCTGCAGCACCTGCTGACGCGCGTCAACTACTCAGAAGTGGCCGGAGTGTCCAACATCGAGTGGGATGCTGTGGAGGTGGGGAGTCACGTGATGTCGCATTTCCTGTACAATTCTGGAACGCTCAAGGATATCTCCTCGCACTATGCCACTGAGGATTCACTGTCGGACGCTCTGGTGGGCAGCATTCAGGCCTCCCGGACACATCTGGCGGGTTATGATCTCTGCCAGCATCTCTATTTTGCTGCCCTGGATATGGAATTGCACTCCAGGAAGGAGTTCTGGGTGGATGTAATGCGAGAGCTGTGGCCGAGGTATATGACACTGCCGCTGGAGAAGAAGGATGCTCATCCGTGCTCCTTTACGCCCATCTTCTCAGGGGATTGGGCCGCCGCTTACTTTAGCCATGTCTGGTCTCGAGTGATCGCCGCTGATGTCTATTCGGCCTTCCATGAGGCCTCCAGCAACCCCGAGGCACTGTCCACGGTGGGACGGCGCTTCAGAGACACCTTCCTGGCCATGGGAGGCGCTTGTGCGCCCGCTGAGGTGTTCAGGCGTTTCCGCGGACGAGATCCATCACCCAAGGCGATCATATCGGTACTTGGTCTGAAGAAGAAGGCCAAGGGTGGGGAGGACAGTGGCAAAAAGTAATCCATCTAGCTTCCTAGAACATCATTAAAGCATTTTTCCCATTTTCCAAAGGTATTCATGTTGGAAATTTGAGGATTTTTCCCAAATAAATTGTCTAATCGTTGGCGGGAGTTTTACTTCGTGGTTTAGACGCTGAATATGTGGTGGCGCTGGTAGAGGTAAAGGGTTGTTTGTTGTTTTTCCATTTTGACGTCTTGTGCGAGTTTTTCTGCGATTTTTCTACTTTTTATGGTTTTCCGCGGTTAGAAAGGCACAAATATGGATGGGAAGAATCCCCTGGAGAACTTGGAGACCAATCTGGAAATGTTTATCGAGAATGTCCGCCAAATTCGCATCATTGTGAGTGATTTCCAGGCGCAGGGACAAAATGTTCTGAACCAGAAGATGTAAGTTTTTTTTAACAGTTAAATTCCATGAAAACTGTATATTAACCGGGGCGCTCTCCTTGCAGCCAAGGCCTGGTCACAGGTCTCCAGGAGATCGATAAGTTGAAGGGTCAGGTGCAGAATGTTCATGTTCCTTTCGAGGTCTTCGACTACATTGACCAGGGGAAGAATCCCCAGCTGTACACAAAAGACTGCATCGACAAGGCGAGAAGCAAGAATGAGGAGGTGAAGGGGAAAATTGATGCGTACAGGAAGTTCAAAGCGAACATGTTGCTGGAACTCCAGAAAACCTTCCCCAACGAAATGAACAAGTATCGCGCCATCCGGGGAGATGAATAATCATTGAATACCCTCCTAATTGTTATCCTGTAACATTTTCCTACAAAGAAGTCGTAAATTAAAGGGAATATTTAACAATTTTCCATGTAATTTCTTTTTTCCGGGAGTTTCAAGTCCGAACGCTTCCTTCAGAGGGCAGCACAGTAGGCAAGTAGTGTAACATAACCTCAAAAAATCGCAAGTAAACTGCGTGAAAATCGCCGCAAAAATCGCAGTTTTCTCTGCATTTCCCTTATTTTTCCGGACAAAAGTGCTAATATTCGTTTCCTTGAGCCATGCTGTGCCCTGATATGTGGAATCTGCCTCAGCCGAAGTACAACTACGAGGTGCTTCGCGGCTACAGACATGTGCTGCGGAAGAAAGCCTCGTCCGGGAGCATCAGTGAATTTGTAAGTGTTTTCTTTTTCACGAATTATCGCCACGATCACGTCCGTGCGTGCTTCCGAAGTACATTTTGTCGATGTATTGCGGAAAATTTAAAAATAACCCACAGTGGGCGTGCCCGACATTTTCTCGGCAGAAAAACACGGAAAATTTCACTTTAATTGCGATTTATCTCTGGCCAGATAACTATTGCGGTTCCAGGAGATTTCCCACGCCCGCAATCCGCAGAGAACGTCTTGCTGGGCAGTGACTCGTACATTGTGCGACGGTTCCCGCTGAAGGAGCTCTTGGAGCCGGAGTTCATTGAGGCCTTCGTGAAGAGAGGTGAGGATTCTTGGTGAGATTTTCATGTTGATCGTTGATTGATTGAATTGATTGAACTCTTTTCAGGGCAGTTCTATGGGCTGTCGCTGAGTCAGGAGAGTGAATCTGATTGCTGTGTGGCGGTGACACCGAACGGTTATCTCAACATCGCAGTGAATAGAGACGCCTTCGAGTCTATCCAACTCACCGGGAGGCCCATCCAGACCTCAAGGAAGTCCAAAGATCGATACCGTGAGTAACTGAATTGATAATTGATTTTGGAAAGTGACCAAACGGTTGTAGGGAAACAGGACAGTTTACAAAGGCTTTGAATTGCTAAGAATTTTTATTTCATAAATTCAAGCAACAGGTTCAATGTGTGGCATAAATATCGAGGGTAGAGTCAATCAAAGTTAAGGTCCTAGAAATAATATAAAATAGATAAAATAGAAAATACCCAGGTCTCGATCACAGCTACAACATATTACAATTTCAAAAAATATCACTTATCGAGATTTTGCAACCGATATTAGATTCCAAAACGCAATATCAAATTGAATTTGCGAAGATCTTACCTAAAAATTCAGATCTCGACGACGATTTGGATAGTCATATCCATCTCGTCGATAGGCTGCAAAGAAATAAAAATTAATTTAACTCTTAAAGAAATAGCAGTTTGAAAGAAAAAAATACTCACGACCATAGGATCTAGTTATCAGATTTCTGGAGTTAGACCTTTGTCTGACTCGAGGTCCGCGTCGTTGGGGGCGTGGACGGAATAGCTCTTCTTGGCCTGCAATTAAGCCAAACAATAGAGTTATTAGGTGATCATTTTTATTAATAAAATCAATAAAAAATTTATTCAGAAGTTTACCTGTTGCTAAGCTCAAGAAAATCACGAGAAGACTCAGCACAATTAAGAACTTCATATTATTTTCTTTTAACTTGTGCTCGACCACTCGACTATAGTCAATTGACATTAAAAAGAATGCAAAAGAATGTAAATCTTTTATACTGGACGAAACTCATTAATAAAATAAATTTCTATTATTATTAATGAAGTGTGAAATTGGTGAAAACAATAAAATATTTAAAGGAAAAAGAAGTATAAAATTCAATTTATACTTCAATTGTTATTTTCTAATTATTAATATTAAAATTAATGAATTATTTTTATTTGAATTTGATTTAACACTTCAATGACCACACCGCGATTTTAGCAATTTTTTTTAACACTTCACGCAAAAATTACAGAGTATTATTTAATCAATTCTGAGTTCTGTGTAGTTGAAGGATCTTCGGAAAAATAAGGAAATAAGCTGGGATCTAAAAATCCTTTTCGGAATATCATTTTTCCAACTTTAAGAAGTTCTCTTTGAAGTCCGTTACTTTTTGAAAAATGTACTGATTTGACACATATTTGACACTGTTTGGCATGATTTGTCGAGGTCTAAACTAAACCATTGATGTGTTGCTTATCAAGCGTTAAAAAGTTTATATTTTCCGAATATAAAAGAGATTTTATTATGGAAAAACTTAAGGAAATTAGCGTAGAATGTAAAAAATCCAGGATAACTTCAAAAATATTTTTTTTTGTCTTTTAATTTTTATGGCCCCAGCTATCAAGCCAAAAGGCCATATCAAAAATATTTATGTATCATATTTATCACAAATATCGCTCAACTCTTCGTGGTGAATCCTGCATTTTTTGCATGTCAGACTATCGGATCTCACTCACTCGCATTACGGTCATTATCTTTTAGTAAGGGAAGCAACCATTGTTCTAAAGCAAGCTTATTTATTTAAATTTTTTCTTTCTCCATAAACAAACAATTAATTTTTCAAAAGTTTCATTACATGTGTATTCTTCGACTTATTCGCTGCGGCAATTTGATTTTTGAGATTTGTCTGAAAAATAATGGAAGTTACAATTAAAATAGAATAATAATTTGAGCAAATTTTGATACCAACAGCTTCTTGTTTCATCTTTTCCGCCTTCGATCTTAGATCGATCACTTGCGCAAAGGCCTGACCTGTAAAAGGAAATCATGAGTTTAGTAGGGATTTTATTTTAAGATTTCGTTGAAATTACCTGCTTCTAATATGATTAGAAGAATCGAGAGTGCGACAAATAACTTCATTTTCATTAGTTTTATTTTTGTGCGAAACTTCCACTCTTTTTATACCAATTCAATCGCTAACTCATTTGAATATGTTCCAGTATTGCTAATAGTAAAAAGCATTCAAGCGTGAAATTGTTATTATACCTAATACTTTTTTACATTCAACGAGTGATAAATTTAATTTATCCTGAGGGAATACATTTCTTCCATTCACTTTTCAATCGGGCTGCGATCACCCGATCAGAATGACTGATCAGCGCAAATTACCGAATTTTTTATTGATCTTCTGCATAAGAAACTAATTATTGCTCTCTAAAATGATAAATTGTCCTTTGTATTTCTTCCGTTTGATCACTTTTGTGAAATGTTGCGCATGTTAAAAGGCATTTTGTGTGCAAAAGAGGGTTATTCCTGAGAATGACTGGGCACCCTCTTTGCAGGGTTTGCCGGGTGGAAATGCCCAAAATCCGCCAGCCAGCCCTTCTGGGCACTCTATCGCTGCGCGCCGTGGCCGCTTGGCTGTGCAGCCTGGCCAAGGAGTATATGCCGGTGATCGCCCAGATCTCCAAGGTGAATGTCCAGGAGGCGGCGAACATCCTCCAAGATAAGATGGAGCAGCTGCACGACTTGTTCGAGTACAATGTGCCTTTCTGTTTGTACGACAAACTCGCTGACGAGATGTTTGTGGCTGTGCCTCAATTGATTGAGAAGATCAAGAAGCGTCAGGAGCTTCACTCCTCCATGGGGAAATTCTTGAGTGAAGTGAATGTGGCTGTCTCTCTCGTTGAGGTTCTGTTGTCGTCAAATTTGAGGACGCTGCACTTTGATTCCATCCCAAAGATGATGAGACATATTTTCTACATGAAGCTTGATAGGTTGCATGGATTGACGTCACTGGATCTGGGATCACTGTCTGGGGGATGGAAGACGCAGGATATGGAGCCCACGGTGCTTAATGGGATTGTCAATATGAGGAATTTACAGTCGATTTGCATTAATTATGATGCAACGGATAATATCATTACGACATTGGGAGAATGTTGTCCGAATCTCGTTGCTATTGACTTCAGCTCATCGAAGTGCATCACAAATGCCAGTATTGAGCTTCTGATGGCACTGAAGAATCTCAAGAGAGTGATTCTCTACAGAACGTCAGTTACTATGGAGGGATACATCAAGTTGCTGCTGAACTTGAGCAAGATTGAAGATCTGGGCAGATATGATGATCTTGGTCGATGTCTCTCCTACATCGACACTTACTATCCGGATCAGGAGGAGCTTCAGCTGACTAAATTTATCAGTCATTATGCCACAACTGAGCATCTGCAGATCCTGGGCAAACTCTGTCCTAGACTTCATACGATTTCTCTCTTCCATAATATCCTTCTGGTCGATCTGATGTCCTTGATTGCGATCGACAATCTGAGAGATTTGAAGCTTCTGTCGGCGGATTTCTTTGCTGATCAGATTCGCCATGTTCTTGAGGTGAAAGGATGCAATTTGACGCATTTGCATCTTGAACATGTGGATGAGATTGACATGAACGCTTTGATCTACATTAGTCAGTTTTGTCCGGATCTCAAGAGTTTCGTCATATACAACTGTGAGCTGGTGGACAGCACGTCTCTGTGCATGAGGAGATTCCCAATTCCACCCTTTATGAATCTCGAGAGACTCACCATTGCTGCCACTTGCAGATTCTGGCACTTGGATTTCCTCCTGGCCACAGCCTTTAAGATCCGCTATATCTACGTGGGCACAATGGTGCCGACGGATGATGGTCTTATAGCTCATGTTCTCGTGAAGAATCCCATGCCAATGCTCGAAGAGTTTAGGGTGATCTTCTCAGACTCGCTGACAATTAACTCGGCATACAAGTTAGCTGATTGTTGCTGTAATTTGCAGAGACTTACGGAGCTGGAGAGCTGGTCAAAGATCACAGAGGCGGAGTTGGCAGAGTTTAGGAGGTACATCAAGGTGAAAAATATGGATCTGGACATCAAATCGCAAAAGTTCTCTGCAGATTCTTAATCACTTGTGGATGGATATTTATATATTGGGATTTCTCGTAGTTGTAGAATAAAATGCTATTCTTGTGTATTTGACAGAAGAATAAGTTAGGTTATGGATGTGCAGGGACTTGAAAGACTTGAAAAGAATGGTAATATCCGGCTCGAATGATGGAATTTCTTTCTTAATTTCACTTCACACATTTGACTAAATGAACAACTGTATTCTAAAAGAGAAGTGGTGGAACATTAAAAGAAAGACTTCCTTGGGAGGGATCGCTTCATCACGCTTCAAATTCCTTCGGCGTGGGTAGAGTGAAGTTAGCAGCAGATGACAGTAACTGACAGCATGTCAGATTTTTGAATCTTTTTCGGTTAGAAAAATCTATAAATTACTCATTCAATCTTTACTTACAGAAATCCCAAAAATTTTTACAAATTGAACATTTTTCGCGAACTTTCACCCACACGCTTCACACATTCCACAATTTCTTTTCAGTCTGTGAGATCAATCTCAATGATGAGGCACTTCTCAAAGACACTGCCAAACGGAAGATCATCCTCAGAGCTCTGGTCAGCGATCACATCCCCAAAATGGACCTTCAAATCTCCTGGACACCAACTTCTGGGCGTTATTGTCCATCTTCCCTGGCTAAGTACTTTTCACAGAGGAATTTTACGATTGAACTTTGTCCCACCAAGTGGAAGGAGAAGCAAGTGTTC
>CAKKOB020000530.1:0-35922 GCA_918844115.2 Phlebotomus perniciosus | reverse complement strand
ATTGCGTCCTTTTGACACAATAATCGCTCAGTTTTTTCTCTTTCTAACCAATGTAAATCAGTTGAGAGGGAGATACTTAAAGTCCCATTATTACGTCAATTCTTGCGTCGATTTTCTCGTGTGATAACTCTCTTAAGCTTAGCTTAAAACTTAAGGCTGTCTTAAAGTTTCAGTCTGGTTTAAAGCTGTCTTAAAGCACGAGGTTGGCTTAAAGTTTAAGTCAGGCTTAAAGCTGTCTTAAAGCTTAAGGTTGGTTTAAAGTTTTCAAAGATTAAAGCTGTTTTGGAGCTAGAAATTGGCTTAAAGCTTAGGGATTGTTCAAAGTTTACGCTTAGCTTAAAGGTTTTAAAGTTGTTTTGAAGCACAAGGTCGGTTTAAAGCTTAAGCTTGGCTTAAAACTTAAGGCTGTCTTTAAGTTTAAATCAGGCTTGGCTTTAAAGATTAAAGCTGTTTTGGAGCTTAAAGTTGGCTTAAAGTTTAGGCCTGGCTTAAAGCTGTCTAAAAGCTTAAGGTCGTTTTAAAGTTTAGGCCTAGCGTAAAGGTTTTAAAGCACAAGGTTGGTTTAATGCTTAAGCTTAGCTTAAAACTTAAGGCTGTCTTAACGTTTCAGTCTGGCATAAAGCTGTTTATGCCTGTCTTAAAGGGTTTTTAAGCTTAAACCTGTCTTAATGCTTAAGATTGGCTTAAAGCTGAAGCCTGGCTTAAAGTTGTTATAAAGCTTAAGTTTGGCTTAAAGTTTAGGCCTGACTTAAAAGTTTTAAAGCTTAAGCCTTGCTCAAAACTTTAGGCTGTCCTAAAGTTTAAAACTGGTTTTAAGCTTAAGGATGTCTTCAAGCTAAAGCCTGGTCTAAAACTTAAGCCTGATTTAAAGCTTTAAAATGTCTTTAAACTTAAGGCTGACTTAAAGCTAGCTTAAAGTTTAAGGCTAACTCACAGCTTAAGACTGGTTTAAGAGGTTGAAGGCTAACTTAAGGCTTAAGCCTGGTTAACTTTGCGATTAGATTTTTCTAATAAACAATTATTAGGAAAATAAAGTAGGAATTTCCTTTTTGCAGAAAACAACAGACACTCAGCTGCAAGAGCTCGTCTCCGGCGGTGACTACTCGGGAGCAATAGCAACGCTGTTGGAGTGCCGTAAGGCAGCTGAGCGATACAGCCAGTACAAATGCGTAGAATCTCTGTCGCAGAAACTTCAGGACACACTCCTCATGACCGAAGTGCAATTGGACACGGTACTTAATGAGATGACGCAGCAATTCGACACCAGCAAGTACACAAAACTCCAAGAGGCCTACAGATTGCTGGGCAAGACATTGATGGCGATGGATCAGCTACACATCAGCTTCATCTCCACCATCCATACGGCCGCCTTCACGGTTGTACGGGCGAATGTTGAGGGGGCGGAGGAGAAGACGAAGCAACTGTTTGAGACAATGTGCGAATCTGTGGCGGCGGACAAGTATATAGCGTGCCTGATAAATCTCTGTCGCTCCTTCTGGGGCATCTTGTCCTGCTACTATCAGGTGACATTGTGGCATCAGAACTTCAATGTGGACGCAGAAGCGGATGAGTACATTCAGGAGAAGCTGAAAAATGGCCAAGTGAGGATATGGAATGACATTCAGGCGAAGGTTTGCGTCTATCTCATGAGTCCACGCCTCCACCAGCTCAAGTTTGAGCAATTTATTCAAGTGCTGTGCGTGATTCAGCGCCTTAAGAAGGTGGGAGTGGAATTTTGCGGGGACGCATCAGCCAAACTCATGGACAGCATGAAGAGTCAGAGTATGGAGTTCTTCAAGCGCTACCATTCAGCATGTCTGGAGGAGATCAGTCTCTTCCTGGACAACGAGGCGTGGGTGTGCGTGAACTCCTTCAGCAGCGTGAGTCAGCTGCAAGAGTTCAAGTCCGTGAAGAAAGCCCTCATCCGTCATGCCGCCGGCCAGAATGCTGATCCTGTGAAACCTCCAACTCCTCGATTGAATCTGCCTCAGACCGCTGATAATGACTCATCTGTTCACTCCCAGGATGGCGGGAGTTCAATCTATGCCTTTTGCGGGTATTTTTTGCGCTTCTCCGAGAAGAGTAGCCCCTTCGATGGTGGCTTTGATGAATCTATGCTCGAGGAGGACATCCTGGCGGGCATCGCCGATGAAACATCCTGCTACTTCTCCGAGGAGAGTGACGACGACAACTTCCCCGCCAATGAGACCGACTCCACCACTGGGCAATCCCTAATCGTCAACAACACCTCCCTCACGGTTCTCCGCTGCATCGGGCGCTATCTGCAAATGTGCCGTCTCCTTCACTCAATCGCCCCCCAAATAGTTGCCTCGATGACTGAGTTGATTGACTTCTTCATCTACGTGGTGCATGATTTCTTCGCCAAGGATCTCCCAGTGGCCAGCAGCAATCTCTATAGTTCTCGTTTAATTGCCAATCTCCAGAGAATCTCAGCAATCATTCCCAAGGTGAAAAATTGGCCACCGTCGAAACTCATGATTGGCACTGATCTTCAGGATGGCGATGAAATGTTCGGCCTGGCTAAGAGGATTGTGGGCGTGGAGAGTGCTTGCTGTTTAGCTGAACAATTTGAACAACTGCAGAGCTACATGTTGCATCTGTTGCCCGTGAATGAGCGGAAGCCACTGGAGGAGTATTTCTCCAATTCCACGTACGTGAGTGACTTACGGAAGCCTGTCTACATGTGCTCAACAGCTAAACTGGCTGATATGCAGAGCATCCTCGTGGGCATGGCAAAAGTCAAATGGGACATCAATCACGTCACAGTTCAGCATTCGCCGTATATCGACAGTATTAATAGGGTGAGTTGATAAAATGATATTGAGGAAGGAATATACCTATTATTTTATTGTGGTTGATGAGATGGGGTGACCAGCTCTACTCTCGAAAAGGTTGCAGTTTATATGCGACAAATGGAAAATACTTTTCCACTGAAGTATAACTTTATACTGAATGGAAGCACTACAACAGCAATTTAAGCCGTTGAGTGCAATTGAGTGGCTTTGAGTTATCTTAATTTGCTAAGTTTTATCATTCCTCAAACAAGAGCCTAAAACCGCATGTCGATATCTCTAATCGTTCTCTTACTACATAAGCTGTTGTATACTACTCCCGGCCGTACGGATGACCGTCCTTTATCTTACGAAAATTCTTTATAACTTTAGTGATTTCAAAAGGCAACAATTTCTCAGATTGTTAAAAAAAATATTTCAACGAGATGATGAAGGAATAAATTGCCATTAAATGATTTTGACATTGTATTTAAACATAAATTTACATAGAATTTGCAATTTTCCTTCAAATCTTTCAATATTGAATAGTTTGAAAGCCGTACAAAGTTGGAAACTCCATAATAAGTCTTGCCACGATTATTGGCTCTTCTTCATGACCATATAAATGCTTCGCTATGAAAATTATCTTTTACGTTCCTTTCAAATTGAAATTCGATTGGTGTTGCCTAATCAATCGCATCGATATTATCGACAATTTGAATAAAATCACACCTGAGCAAAGCATATTCCTCAATTCAATGTGATTTCTTAATGTTTAATGCTACTTTTTAATACCTTCTTAGCCACGTTGGAAACTTTACAGCTCGTAGCCGTCAAATTAGCATATAATACTTAGCATTCTTTAGCGTTTTCTTTGTCTTCTATTTATATTATATTATACCTCACTCATTTGACCATATTGGACTTTACAGGCCATTCAGACGTTCGCAATGCGTCTTGAGGAGTTATCGAAGCAGACGATCGTGCCGAAGGGCTACGTGTGGGACAGCATGGCTCATGTGCTGACTCATACGCTCGTTGAGGGATTCTCCAATGCCAAAAAGTGCTCAACAGGTGGTCGAGCACTAATGCAGCTGGACTTTACGCACTTCATTTCCCTATTGGAGCTCATTTCGGGACTCAAACACTCCACTCACCAGGCCTATGTGGATGCTTATGTGAAAGCGTATTATCTACCAAAGGATTTACTGGAAGAGTGGATTAGGGAGCAGAAGGACTCCACTGAGTACTCAGAGAAGCAATTGGTCGGACTCGTGATGTGTACGTGCAACAATGACAAGAAGACACGACAGAGATTGCTTGGAATCATTGGAACTGGCGATGTATCTTAAAATTAAGCATTTTGCACTCTAATCCTTTTTCTCTCTAATTTTTTTGCAACAATAGCAATCTCGTTTATTCACTTTAGGGTTAGATTTTTTTTTCGTAACATTCCTGTCTCTTCCCTTTGAGATTTGTCCATTCGGCGTAATACGAATTTCATAAATTATCCCTTCTTTTGTTATATTTATTGTCTATTTTACATAATCTTAGTCAAATATATATTTATTAAAACGTTCAGAGTTGGTGTGAATCGGAATTGGAAACTTAAAAGGGCATTTCTAGGTCAAAGTGATTCAAATGTCTGAAATGTGGTCACATTTCAACGTGTTGCATTTTTTGCACTTTATCCTGCATCAACTGTGGTGATCCTCATTTTTTTGCAAATTTCTGATTACTTACCTTAGATGCTGTTTTTACTTCTTCGGAGCAATAATTCCCTCTAATTGAGCCTGAAAAATAAATCAAATCAATTAATATACAGCTTCAACAAAACTATACGAAAAAAAATTACCTTTAGTTGTGCGCTGGTCTTCTTCAGGAAGGCAATCTCTTCCGCATGTTTCTTCTCCTCAGACGCCCTCAATTCAGCATTTCGTCTCTCCACCTGATCCGCCTTAATCTTCATATCACTGATTGTATTCTCCAGCACCTTCTTCTCCGCCTGCAGCACCGTCACCAGCGACTGGAGGCTCTCTTTGCCCTCTTGCGCCTGCAACGCCTTCCTCATCCCGAACGCCACAGAACTGCAGTAGAGCGTATCGTAGGCCTCCATCGACATGGCGATCTCATCTCGAACGCGAAGCAACAGAAGTCCCCTCTCTGTGCAATTGATCGTCACCTGGCGAATCAGTTCGTCGAAGCATTGCATGTAGAGCTCCCTCCTCACCGGACAGATGCCCGTTTCTCGTGCTTGCGTCTGCTGCAGTCGTGTATCCAGCATCTCCTGCAGATTGATGACATCCTGACGGGTGGCTGGAGTGCTGGACACCGTTTGCATCCACATCTGTCCATCCTCCTCCCAGCATCTTGGCGGCAACACTGAGTTTAGAATCTCTTCCGCCTCCTTACGGCTCTCCGCAACAGCTCCTCCCGGGGATGTTTTACTCCTTGGCGACAATTCAGCACTCGTTGGACTTCCCAGAACACCCGCTGTGGCTGGTCTCTTCTCAGCATGCGTGACCACCAGCACAGGATTGTTGTACTTGACCAGAGTGCTTCCACTCGATAGACTCTCCCCTCCCTCAGCCATTTCCTCCCTCGACCTTTTTTTTCTCGCCCTCTCCCGCAAGATAATCTTATGAAATGTATAACTTGTTGTGTGAAAATATTTCCGTTGCCATGCAATGTGTTGAATCGAATACTCCTGGGTAACCCTCTCCTCATCCATTCCTCCACACTAATTCTCCTTGTCTTCAGGCATTTCTTCATCCTCTTCCTCCTTCTTCTTCTCCAACTCCGTTGTATCGACATCCTCCACTTCATTGAGAATCGGTGCCGACTTGAACGCCATTTCGTCACTCTTATCCAATCCTCCGCCCTTCTTCTCCTGTCCCGGCGCTCCAGGATCAATCTCTTGGTGCTCCTTCATCATCTCCTCCGGTGTCTTGGCGTACATCTGTTGCATCGTCTCCATGGCGACTTTCATCTCATTCACTCTATGCATATAGAATTGATACACATACTCTGCCATCTGCGTCATGTGAGTCACAGTGAGAACACTTCCCGGCAGCGGATCATCCACTGATCGCTCACAAGGGAATGTCTCATGTGGCAGAATTTGCAGATCTAGTGGACGATTGAGGAGCTGCAAATATAATATGGAATGCGTGAATTAGATTAGAAGCGCGTTGCGCGCGTCAACTGGCCATTGAGTGGCGCGTAATTCAGCAATTTATTTGCGACAACAGAATGGATATAAATTTTCATTAAGCAATTTGCATTACTTTAGTTGATGCATTCCAATAAGGCGAGCCTGCCATGCTTAATTATAGAATCGAGTTCTTTTGGTGTAAAAATAGGTTTTTAAATAGAATTCTTTTCTTGATCAAAGAGAAATACAGCAAAAGAGAGTTGGTGTCTCGGCTAAATAAGAGACTCATTGAATACCGTATGGTTTGTGTCTCTGCTATAAATAAGCCTCTTCGGGAAGTAAGATCAATTGAAGTTGCTGAAATCAAGAGATCAGTTTCCTTTCTCTAATGTCTAAAAAACCAATTGAACTCTGAAGCGTATTTTTAGCGAAGACACAAACCCAGTGCGATTTACTGAAAGCCTGTTTTCAGCTGGAACACTAACCACTCTTTCGGTTTCATTTCGTCCAAATTCACGCAAGTTATTGAAAAATATTTTAGTTTTTCACTGAATGATAAAATTTTTACACTGATAACAGAAAATAATGAAAATTCAATTAGGATACTCACAATTTTAAATGCTGGCTGCAATTCCAAGCAATTCCGGAAAAGAGACACCCGACCGAATATGTACAACCCGAGTCGGGCTCGACTAACAGCCACCACGAGACGACGAACATCTCTCAAGTGACCCACAGCCTTGCTGCGCACCAGCGACACAAGAATATAGTCATTCTGTTGACCCTGATACTTATCCACAGTCGTCACCTTATACGGTCTGCCAATCAGTGGATTCTCCCCGCATCTCGTGTTAATGACATCCCTAATGAGATGTTTCTGACCATTGTAAGTGGTGAGAATGGAGATCTTCTCCGCCGGATAGCCCAACAATCTCATGTACATATAAACTGCCACGATATATTCAGCTTCAGCGAGATTCTGATAGAAGAAGGGATTCGGTTCGGTTTCTCCAACTCCATTAAAGTCATCAACGTTGATCATTTGGAAATCAAAAGCAAATCCTGCATTCGCTTTGCGATACTCAGGCCAGTGACGAATATGATCCAAATCTCCCAGTTGCTTATATCGCCACTTGTACAACTCACAGATGCTGGCCCGTGCACGTCCCTGTCCATCGAGATCCACCGTTGGCACTCCCAATCGAACGAGTCGCGTGAAGAGACTCTGCTCCATGTTTGAATACTTCTGGAAGGCCATATTCTTGATCACCGGCGGCAACTGATGATGATCCCCAATCATGATCCATCGCTTCAATCTATTAAATCCATCCATTGGATTCTGCAACAACAGCGGAATGAATGTCTCAATCTCGAGAATTTGGGCGGATTCCTCCATCAGGATGTTATCATATTTGAATCCCATGTTGACCAACTCCTTCCTCTTCAGCGCTGCATGAGTGCAAGTCATAGCGATGATCTTAGCCTCTTTGACCAAGAGATATTTTGACCTATCGAGTCCACTTCTCAGTAGTTCAAAAGCTCTAAACTCCTCAAGTTCACTGAACATCCGGGAAATGTAGCGGAAGCAGGAATTGGCCACTTCATTGTCTTCCTCAAAGAACGTCCCCTTGAAGAGAGGCTGCGGTGCATCACCGAAGAATCTCGCAAAAGGAAACTCCTCAGTAAATACTTGCTTCCAATTGTCCGAATCCTTCACTTGCTGAACACTATTTGAAAACTTCTCCCAGCGAGCAACAATCTGATAGAGATAGAAATATCCAGCCGTTTCACACGTATAAGCAACATCTCCCGCCACCCCCAGACTCTCCTGCAAACGTTGCACCTTCGTGAGGAGATCCAGACGCTTCCCCAACACATAATTCACTCTCCCATAGCGACTGAAGTCCTTCTCTGTCTCCAGTGCCTCTTCACCGTGACCCAGACGCAACAGATGGCGCTCATCAATGTCCAGAGCCATGATCTTCTCAAAGAGCTGATTCAGCGCCTGATTGGAGTGAGTGACGATCAGTGTTCGCTGATTCGGATGATTATGGTATAAATTTGAGATGATCTGAACAGCGACGTCAGTCTTGCCAGTTCCCGGTGGACCCACAACCAACGTCAATCCTGGTTGCATTCCCGATCTGATCGCTTCAATTTGTGTCGGAGTGAAGCGGATGGTGTTCTTCTTCGGCTCATTGTACACATAAGGACCACGACTGGGAATCACATACGACTCCACAGTGATTGTCTTGGACAAATCCACAGACTCATCCTGCATCACTTCATCCTGATCACTCGGCTCTTCCGGAACATTTTCAAAGGTGATCCTAAACGGTCTAATTAACTTCTCTCCCTTGAGATTGATATCATAACCAGGGAAGCACTCCTTCAAGTGCTCAATGTTCAAGAAAGTGTCATTAAAGTCCAGAGATCTCGCCTGATTCCTCATCCTTGAGTAATGCGCCGCCCCAGGATCTCCATATCCCAGCAGAATATCGTGCAACCACGGCGGAACGACACACTCTGTGTTCATCAGATGACGAATAGTCTCGAGAACAGCTTTGAAATTATTCTCCTTCGGCTTCCTCCTCATAATAATACTAAATCCATCATAAACATCCTCATTCTGACCCTCCATATCCTGTCTGTACTGATTACAATCCAACCACACCCGGAATGTCCGCTTCTCACCCGGCAAAATGGGTCTCGGCTCCGGGCCATCCTCAATGAGCTTCCCATTCTCATCCAGCATCCCCTCAATCTCACAACCGCGCACATTCACGAGTCCCACTTGCGGAATGAATGGCTCCCGGTGATTGTAACGCGTCCCAATAGGATTCACCGGTCGCACCGTAATGAGGAAGCATACATCATGGCGTCTGAGATTCTCCCACTCCTCCTGGATCTCCTTGCGAACGCTCAACGTCACAGACACATCAGCTCGCACACGTGAGGGCTTTTTCTCGCCAATGTGGGGCTTAGAGACGTCCACAACGGCAAAGGAAGCAACAGGGAGTGCCATTCGAGCCCACCCACCATAAACAATCTCTCCCTCCTCAGACACCCATGGCAACATGCGACTCACGGCGTCCTCAATGTCCTGACGAATTTCATCTGAAAAGTGAGAAAGATTCTATTGGTCAAAATTCTTGTTAAACAAGCAAGAATTGTTAATTCCTTGTTATTTGCTGAATAAAATTTTCTTTCTGCTGATCAAATTCAGTTTTTACTGATCAGTTTTCAGAAACTTAATTAAATTTTTCACTCAATTTTAATTACTGAATATTCCTACTTACAGGTGGACTCCAGACGAAACAGATTAAAGTTCCTCAGCAAGTAGTCGTGCAGAGTGAGAAACTGAAGATTCAACTTCGGCAAGGCGAGACATCCCTCGCCAGAGAAATACTCAGTGGGCACGATATTTTCATCCCAGACGATTGATTCAGTCGGATAGAGTGGCATCTCATTGAGAGCCTCCAATTGAGACACTCTCCTCTCGTGACGTGATATCTACCAATTAAAAAAAAAAACGAAATAACATAAGTGTTCCAAATGCCGTGAAAAAAGCAGAGATGAACAGTTACCAGAAGCTCTCGCAGGAATTCCTCATCGAGTCGGTGCCACTCGAAAGGTGGCTCAAGTTTTTCCGGCACCAGATTCAGATAACACGCGATATTCTTCAGACTCTGAGCATCAAGAGCACCAAAGTGCTCCTTGAGTGACTCTCTCGTGTCTACACTCGCCACATTGGCCAGCGAGAACATCCTCAAGTCGGGGAATTTGGCAAAAGCCGCCCGCTGGAGGGATGTAATATTTGTGTAATGCAACAGAGTCATTTCGTGGTCAGTCAGAGCATCTCCCGTCGCATTATTGATTTCAAAACGCGCGTAGAACTTAAGCATATCGAGAAGCTGAAGAGAAAAAAAAGAGATTAATCAGTGAATTTGATCGGTAATTGGAGCGAAACACTTCAAAATATAGAGTAGGGTGGAGGCATGACTCAAGGAACGTCTTGACTTGGGGAACGGTTCAAATAAAAGTCCTAATTCTGAAGTTTATTCATTCCTTTTTAATGACATCTTAGCGCTTTGAATAATAAAGAGATTAGGTTCTTCAAAAAT
This sequence comes from Phlebotomus perniciosus, assembly GCA_918844115.2. Classification (NCBI taxonomy): domain Eukaryota; kingdom Metazoa; phylum Arthropoda; class Insecta; order Diptera; family Psychodidae; genus Phlebotomus; species Phlebotomus perniciosus. Next base: position 25,852 of record CAKKOB020000530.1, on the reverse strand, counting down.
CAAAAAAACCCCAGAATTAAGACTTTTATTTGAACCGTTCCCCAAGTCAAGACGTTCCTTGAGTCATGCCTCCACCCTATTTGCTTAGCAAATTGTTTAATTATTAATTCTTAGATAGGAATTTCTTCTCACGCCAATGGGTCACATTGGTCACATTGGACCCATTGGACAATTTCATGAAATATTTTGAATGGTCTCTCACTTATTAAAGAAGCGTCTCGTCTCAAGTTATTTGAGTTGAACAGCAATTTTCAACAGAATTTATCGCTAAAACACTCAGAAGTTCAATGTTGTAGAGAAGTTTTAGAGTTATTGGCTTTGGGGTCTTTGTCCATTAGCATGTCTTTCATTCTCTCTCCTCTCCAGAGTCATGTTTCTAGCAAATTGCATAATAAAAGCGAATCTGCTTCTGTCAATGACCTTGTGCGATAGTCGATAGGCAAGGACACATGTTCTGGTGAACCAATCAATTTAAAAAAAAACTGACTCACAAACCGTTTGATGATTTTTCTGATTTGGTTTTTCGATCGAACGAAAGAGCTTATCTTCTCATCAAACGATTTCTCATTTCTTTAATAGCAATTATAATTTAAAAAATATTTTTTGCAATTATTTCTTGCTTCTTCTTAATAAGAAGTCCATAAGAAAATCATTTTCTTTCCAAAAGCTTCCCATACTACCAAGTCTTAGTACCTTGCAAATTTGTCAAAAAAAACTTTTACGTGATTCTATCGAACATTATCAAACAAAGGAGAGTTGATAAAGTACAAGAGTGAAAACACAAAAAATAACACGAAGAATTAAATGGAAAATTCATGATATTAGATTAAAGGTGTCAGATAGTGCGAAATGTCGTAGGTAGGAGGCGAAAGCTTCTCCTTATCACATACCAAGAGAGAAATTACATTTTCCTCCTCTCTTTAAGATTAGCTTGTCTGATATTTTTTCGATGACATTAGGTTACACACATTTTTTCCTGTGACCCTCAGCCATATAGGAAAAGTATCTTTGAAGAGGGGAAATAGTGGACAAGAAGACTACACACCACACATTGAGAATATCTCCCTCTCTTATCTCGTGAAGCTCTTGTTGCACAGTTGGGGATTTCTTAAATGTGTATATAGTCATATGAGATTATTGGACTCTTCAGTGAAACCCATGGGGAAATTCACTCTCATAACTCTAAATACACCAACGATTGGGTTAGGAGTCTCAAGCACGGCAAAACAGTCGGTTCACAACACTCAAAGCGACGAGACACGGTCTCTGATAGTAAAACATTCCCGTGTGGCAAGTTCAACTGTTCTGTGGTTGTGAATTGTGAACATTATTGACATTCTGTATTGTTTTTTTATTGTACACAAAAAAGTGAACACAATAGATTGTTGGAGAGCATTAAATCAGCAAAGAGAGCGTAATATAAACAGTGATCCTGGATGACATACAAAATTAATTCAATGTGATTCTCTGGCGGCACTTTGGGGAAAACATTATACCATTCACCTTGGAAGTTAAAGAACGCAGTTGATTAGCAAGAATTTGAATTTCCATGTTTGTTATTTCAAGAAAATCCATCAAACTAGGCCTCTTCTGCCAGCATAACAAGTCAATTTTGAGATGATTCTCTTGAGATACGTCCCATATGTTGTTGGTATTTAATTTCTTCTCTCACTCACTCTACCCATCGCTGGATGATCCCTTTTAGAAAGTGCGCCCACTTTAGAGACCCTTTGTATTCAGTCCCTCTTCCACAAAATCATTTTCAACATATATATCGACAGAAAACCACTTAATGGTTCACCCAGAAAACATCCGTTAAACCATCATCGGAGGCACAATATGATGGCCTCAAAAAAGAAAAACATATAAATACCAAAACAAGAAGAAGAAGTGTTGTGCAGAAAATAACAGAATATTCTAGTTCTTAAGAGTGACTCTTATGCCTCCAAAGCACCATTTACCATCTAAGGTGGTTGGGTGGGCAGAAAAATTGCGACAAATGCAAATTTTGCCTGCATTAAAAGTGCACATCGAGTTGCTCTTCTTGGGAGTCTCATTTTCTTCATGTGGGCCATTGAACTGACTTGCCTGTGTGTGCCATTTATTTTTGCATTATTATTTTCTCTTTATTTGCCCTCCACTCTGTGTATTTTGAGCACAAAACAAGTTCCTCTCTTACTCTCCGACAATAATAAAAATCCCCAATGAATGGCAAAGAACTGTACAAAATGCAAGCTCTCTCTCTCTTTATCCCTTGGCATTGAAATTGAAATCTTTCTTGAAAACTATATAGGAATGAATTATATTGAAAAACATAAGCTGGACTTCCCCTCGTGGACCGGAAACCGCAAGAAACTTTTTAATACAAAGAAGAGCACACAAATTTCCAAATAAAACAATTAAGTGATTCACACTCTTCCCCCCTCCCAGAAATGGTATTGCAATTAACTGAAAATACTGGCTCTCTGTTTCGTCTTTGGTAAACCCTAGAGCTTATGAAAACACTCTTATTGAATTTATGACGTATATTAACGACGTACAGAAGACTCTCTTTTTAGCTGATATTTTCCCATTTGAAAAAAAAATTGTTTGCTTCAATTAAATTAATTCCTAATGGTGTGGCTCCATGGGAGTTTATTGGCAATTTTCCTCGTATCACCATATGGTATTCTAAACATGACAAAATTCAGCAATTTATGGCATAAAATGTGGTGATTAGAATTTGTAAGATAATCCCATTCAATTGCCATGGCGCTGAAAAATTAATTTACCAACTTATCACTTGATATGAAGTGTTTTGGAGAGCATTTAAAGTGCCAAAAGTTCAAATAATAGCGTAATAGTTGTAAATCACTCCAGTTAATTGACTGGAGACTTCCGGAACAAATATTCTTACACATCTTATGGTGCTGTCACATGGCAACATTTTAGGCAACAGATTCTTTCGATTGAAAACGATTTCATCGCATTTTCCGATGGAAAGTCATTAATTTTCACTCATATCCCAGTTTTTAAGATTTCAAGAACTGAAATAAGTATATTTATAGGTGCTTGATTCGAATAAACGGCATTTTCAACACTTCTATTGAGTTTTTCCGGAAGATTCTTTTGAGGAATTCTTCATAAATCTATAGGACAAAATAGATGTGATGGAAATTTGATTATTTTCCATTAGAAAATGCGATTAAATCGTTTTTAATTGTAAGAATCTGTTGACAGAAATAATTCCATGTGACAGAACCATAAGAATACTATTTATAGTGTAAATACTATACAAAAAATATTTATTTTTTCAAGCTCTTTAAACCAAAAACAACGAAACATTTTCTTTCTGATACTTTCTGATTAAAAAGTTTAGTTATCTCACGACAGCATTTAGAGTTTTTTTTTGTAAAGATTAAATAAGTATATCTAATAGATCTGATAACATATTATTTATTCTAAAGACAGAACAAATAACAATTTATTCGACTTGATTAATAATATTGCAACCATCTGTATACTTCTATATTACTTATTATTCTCCACATCCCGCCTTCATCCAATGTTAGTGGCAATTGTCACTTGGGAAGAAGCAATTTTACTAAATGTTTTCACATTGTTGGAAGATATGCGGAGAAATTTAATTAAATTAGCAACACTCGATATACAATGGCATGTTTGCAATTTACGCTGAAATTTAATAACTCCCTTCCTCATGACAATTGCACAGCGCCATCAATTGTGGATAATAATTCTATTTTTAAAGTTCTATTTTACAAATAATTGAGCCAAAAGTTATTTTTGTCACAGAATGAGTGCAAATTGAGACAACATCTCCATAAATCTTGTCAAACTTTTCCCTAATAGACAAAATAAGTGAGCATTTGACCAATAACGAAACTCTTTTTTTTTGCAATCAAGCGTATAAGCCAAAGAGAGTCAATTTCCAATTCGTGATGAAAGCACATTTATATTATTGCATTTTATATATTGGCAATGTCGACAGTCAATGGGTTTTTTATATGAAACTCTGCGAAGCACACGATAGGGAGAGTAAAATCTGTGGCATGTGCGAAACTCCAGCAAAATAACTCAATAACACCCAATTGGAATTCATAGAGGAAAAGTGATTTAAAAGATGGTGTTTTTGCACAAATAAATCCGCACATAAAATGCATTTGATGTGGAGATGCAGTTTTTTTTATCTCTTTCTCTCTCTCTTTAAATAGCATCACGCACGAGATAACCCCGCGCAAATGCAAGAAAAACATTTTAACACATTTTAGGGGAGTTTTATGATCGCAATTAATGACTCTTTAAAAATATACTATTACTCTGCGGCGTCTGTACAGAAATAACTTAAAGATTTTGTAAACACTTTAATTTTTTTGTGTTTTGCTAAAAGCTCATTGTTTCGTGGACATTGGAATTGTTACAACACCTCAAGATTTTTTCTAGTGTCGAAAAAACAATTGTATATACATACGTCTAGCTAATCACGAGGTAACTTAATTAGGAAATAATCCTACCCCTTTAGCCGATGTCTCAAGTGTCACACAGAGCGAAAAAATTCCCAAAATGCCATTTTGCAAATTCTCCATGTGAAAGCTATGAAGACTGGAAGGTGTATATAAGAGCGTGTATATAGAAATAAAGGAGATGAACTACTCTTTCCCACAATATATCGCACATAAAGTGCGATAAGATGTAAATACCCGGCCTCAGCCGTTATATTTGTTTTGACCTGATAAGATATGGAGCGTGTTGGGAATATGATGCACTTGTATACACGGGCTTCTTATCATCCCCTCACAACTTCTTGCTAATCACACGAAATTTAATTCAGCAGGTGAAATAAAAGCGAATAGGTGGTAATAATTAGAGAAACTCGAAGCACAAAACATCTCTCTCTCTCCCAATAAAAATTGTGTCTCTCAGCAAGAAAAAAAGTAGTGAAAGAACAGTAGAAAATGCCAGATAAGCAAGAGTATCTGTGAGTCAATTGAGTGATTCCTACTCTTGTTCTTTCTTGCTAATTGAAAGTGATCCCCATCTCCGAGAAGGGCCAAAGATGCCATCGGTTAAAGTGATTCTGTGTCTTATCATCTTCATTCATGTCACTCTGGCCGATTCACCATGTTGTCCGGGGGAGAATATCTTTCCCGACTCATGTCCAAATCGCACAGACACCCTCCTCACGTGTCCACACGGCAAGTTCATGGTGGACCCCTTCGTGACACCAGATGATGAATTTGAAATCAACGAAGACGGGGATTTGAGCCTCCAAGAGGGCGATCACATTATCGAGCAAGGAGAGTGAGTATGGCCCAAGTGAAAAGATTATCAAAATTATAAGGCTTTTGCTACGCGAATGTTTGTAAAAAGTTACTAAATCTTTGTCAAGTTGAGAAAAATTGGCTTCTGGATGATAAAACAACACCTTTTAGCAGTGATTTAAAATACAGCACCTTATCAGGTTCAGATAGAGACTTTTACGATTAAATGACGCCTTTCAACGTCGAATGGAGCTTTTTATCAAGTTGTATTTTTTTGCAAAATTAATTACGGAGCTTTTTTGATAAAACGGCGCTTTTTGCGATAAAACGGATATAATCAAGATTGTGGAAGATCATCGATGCTTTTCCGATAAAAAGTTCACGTTTATTATGTCGCGTTTCAACATCGAATAGAGATTCTTATCAAGTGACATTTTTTCAATATTACAGAGATGTTTTTTGATAAAATGGCGATTTTTTATGCGCCTTTTTATGGAAAAATGTATATAATTAAAATTGATTGAGGAAGATCAACGACGCAGTACCGATAATGAGTTTACGATTAAATGATGCCTTTCGACGTCGAAAGAAGATTTTTATCAAGTTAATTTTTTTTTCCAAAATGAATTACGAATCTTTTTTGATAAAACGACGTTTTTTCTATGCGCTTTTTTGATTAAATGCGGATATAATCAAAATTGAGATCATCGACGCTGTATTGATAAAGAGTTCACGATTAAATAAGCTTTTGGTGAAGTGACATTTTTTCAAAATTAATACGCAGCTTTTTTCATAAAACGGCGCTTTTTTCGTGCGCCTTTTTATGTTAAAGCAGATATCAATGATTAATTAAGAAAGATAATCGACGCTGTTCGCCTATAAATCAAACTAAATGATGACAAAACTAAGGAACTAAATATTTTATCTAACATTTAGAAGAAAAAAAAACTCAAAGAAACCCTTTAAATCTAATTTAGCTATTTCATTAATGGATTTTCCCTCCTCGAGCAGATTTTGCGTGACTAACTACCGAACACTGGGCAATGATTCTCGTCGGGTGGCTCTTGTTTGTTTCACCTACCACGACGCCTCTGTCTCCTTATACCTCATCAAAGGTATCCTCACCCTCATCTCGGTCTTCTTCATCATCATCACGTTGTACGTCTATTGGATAATCCCCGGATTGCGTGATACACAAGACAAAGTCACCTGCTTTTGTCTCATCTGCTTGGCGGCTTTCTTCTTCCTCTTGGGTCTCGTGCAGATTTTCACACCGGAAAATCTCATTGTCAACAGTATTTGCGTACCATTAGGTGAATATTTCTTTGCCAAAAACAGTTGACTGTTTCATATTAAATGTTTTGCTTCTTTTTCCAGCATTCACCCTCTACTTCTGCATCATTGCCTATTTCGCCTGGCTCAACATGATCATGGTGAACGTGTGGAAGACAACAGTTGTGCCTCGGTGGCGAATCCACGAGAAAACCTGGTATACACTGTGTCACATCTACGCGTGGACCATCCCTATCGTCCTCGAAACAGTCATGATTGTGGCTCACGTAACAGGAAGTTCGTGGAATCCACGAATTGGCCACGCATCATGTTGGTTTGCCGGATCCCGCGAGATGTGGATCTACATCTACATTCCCATCTCAATTATGCTCACCATCAATGTCGTTCTCTTCATATGGACATGCTGGATTCTGCAGATGAGCAATGTTCACATCAGTCCCGACCGGAGACGCGCCCTCCAGTACAAGTGCATGCTCTATCTCAAACTCTTCCTCCTCGTCGGTCTCACGTGGATCTTTGAGGTATTCTCCTACTCTTACGGTGACAATTCCTGGTTCTGGATTGTCGTGGACATCATCAATAGCCTCCACGGACTCCTGATCTTCCTCATTCTCGTCGTATGGCGCCAGAGGATCCGAAAAGAATTGGCCGGTAGGAGGATTTGCTGCATTCGCGCCCCAGACTCATGGCAATACGGCGAAGATGCCGAACATGAGAGACTCAACGAGGAAGAAGGTAGTCAAATCATCACAACCGCCACCACAACTCCCAACACTGTCACTGATGTTACAACTGTTACCAAATAATCGTCCTCCATCAATGGTGTTCTCTTCATCCCGCAAAATGTGTTTTGTGTGTCAATTTGTGCCATTTGTGAGTGCCATATCGTTTTTGCTTTGCTCTCCACCTTCTGTCTTGATTATCACTTTTCTTACATCTCGAATCTCTAATCAATACATTCCCTGATTTTCTCTCTGTTTTTTTCTCTCTCTCTTTCCAGGCAGTGATTGCAAGTATGAAATTTAAGCATGACGACTCTTCTTAACTCTATTTTTATACATTTTAAAATATTAACTTAGAATAAGGACTTTCATTTTGCACAGAAATGTCACAACATAAACTTTAAAAATAAAATATTATTACAGATGAGATTAACCATTTTTTGTCTTTCTTTTTGCATTCTCAATGCGACACTCCCCCATTCACGCAGATTCACCTCACGCAATATTTGTACGCATTAGTTGTGAGGAAATGACTCAAATTCAACAACTAAAAAAAACTGATTGTGCACCATTTCTCCAGTATTTCCGGGAAATAATCTAAACACCGATTCTAGGTATCATTTCTCAGAAATTTTCCAAAATCATTTCAATCTTATCCTATAAGGTTCTTAAAATAGACCAACAAAAAAAAACACCAAACAATTCCAAGAACATTGCGTGACATTAGTTACTTTATGAGACACAACAAATAAGTGAATCTAAAAGTAAATTAACGATGGAATAATATTGCATTTAATTTCTCATTCTCATTTTGCAGAATCAGAAATTCCCCCATTGTCAGCAAATCACTGTTTTAACTGACAAGACAAATAATGCATATGCACATCTGAATTTACTCGCCTCTGTGGCTTTATTGCGTCCTATATCACATCAACTAATAAGAAGTGCAGCTAACCTAATGCAGCTTTTATCATTTTCGCAGAAATCCAAGAATGTTTGGTGAATCAAAACAATCTTAAAGGGAGTTAACTATGTATAAGTCTTAAGTACAATTATAATGAAAGGTAAAGCATATACAGTTGGTGTCAAAAATGTTGCACAACAGCTACACACATTTGATAGAAATATATAAAATCACAGCTAAAAGACAAGTTAAATATTTTAAAAAATAATTTTTGTTTATCAAAAAAAAGATATGTATTCTACAAATTTGTTTGTATATCGGCCTCTTATTTACATTTTCAATGCTGCCAATAATTCACAAGAGCTTTTACAGAAGAAAGTAGAGTCGAGTAATCCCTTTCCGACACTTTCAAATTATCTTTTTTTGTATTTAACTTTATTGGATTGAAAATTTGTTTAGACAAAACTTTGAAATAATCATAATTCGCGTAATTCGCATTAATTTGATTATCCAATTATTGATTTTATTATAGAGGTCGAAAACGGTCACTCGACCCTAGGGCTCCTTCTTTCAATAAGTTTGATTTTATCATTTATAATAATTACCTATTTATTATTATTTTTGTGAGTTTGCAATCCTACATATAACATTCTTAATAAAATTTCCAAATTGAAACAACGATATGTAAAAAAAATCTTTAATCATAAACTCAAATCACTCAACTTTATAATGGCGCTGTCAGACAACAACAGTTCAGTCAACAATTTCTTACGGTTGAAAGCTATATAATGGCATTATCCAGTGGAAAATCATCAAATTTCCACTCAAATCCTGTCTGTTTTGCATTATTTAAGAATCTGTAAAAGGAATTTTACGGAAAAACTCAATATTAGTGCGGAAAATGCCGTTTAACCGAATCAGGCGAATAATCACTTATTTTAAGTACTTAAACTTCTGTTGAACGGAATTTTCTGCAGTAATATTGAGTTTTTCCTGAAAATTCCTTCTACAGATTCTTCAGTAATGAAAAATAGACAGGATATGAGTCGAAATTTGATGATTTTCCACTGGAAAATGCGATTAAATAGCTTTTCAACAGTAAGAAATTGTTGACTGAACTGTTGTCGTCTGACAGCCCCCTTTTGGTCAATACCGTACGTTCGCCACTTCGAATAAATTGTTGACTTGATATTATTGAGAGTCTTTACTTCAAAGCATCTTTGTGAAAAATTTCATATCAATTTAATGAAATCCATAAAAGTTTATGATATTGAAAGCTTTCAGTGGCCAAAAGTGGTTACTTGACCCTAGTGCCACTTTCTTTTCTAGAAATCTTTCTTGTGCCCATTCAGGCAACAAGTGTAAATGCGTTTCCACGCTGGATTTCACTCTTGTTGTAAACTGTAAAATGTTCTGTAAAGCCTTTCTTGAGAAAACTCATAGATTTCTATCAAAAATTGAAACGAGCAAACGATAATTGCTCAAGAAATCATGTTTTTTTTTTCTCTTTTGAGAAACCCGCATTTCATTTCATAAGTAATGTGTGTCAACATTTCTGCTCCCCACTGTATACACATTTCTGATTCTAAAGCATTTATCTTAATGAAATAGCATGTAAGAAGAAAATGTATACTAGTAGAATAAGTTTATTTTCGAGATTAAAATGTTTCAATTTGTCTAATGAATTAAATATCTTAACACCCAACTTGTGCCTCGCTGCCTAATTAGAGATGGTGAGTTTCAACTGTTAGTGGTCAGCGGGTTACGGTCAGTGGGTGCATGTGCCTGGAACTTGAGATCACCTGGCCCATGGCAACCATCGCAATCCATGGTGGTGTCTCTCGTGGAATATTGTGAGTCAATACAGCCGGCTTTTAACAGTCTCTCAGTGTGAGAGACAACATCTCCAGGAAGGAGGGGAAGCGCGATCCGCATTGCATTCCAGCAAGAGACTACCAACACTCTCTCATGACTCCTTCCTCTCTCTCTCACTGTTTATAGTTGATTTCTCATTCCAGACTGGGTGAGTCGCATGTCGGTTGCCTGGAAATTGCCAACCAAACGACCCAGAGACTAGTTTGTGTTCGTGTGGCTTCCACTGTGGTTGATATTATATTCTGTCTCTCTTTTCACAATTCCTGGTGTAATAGTTTCACCTCAAATTCATTCTTCAATAACTTGACGGAAATTTTGAAGTTTTCTAGTGAATTCCTCTCAATTCTTTGGATATTTCACTTGGAAAATCATTACCATCTCGTCATTTCTTCAAATTCCCATCTACAGAGGCGTTTTGTGTTTGGATTTTCTCTCTATTGAACCGGAAAAGCACATTGCATAACACATTTTCCCATCAAATGGATACATTTGCGAGCAATTCAGCATAAGAGAATAATTTAAATCCGTTGAAGTGACCATCAGCTTTTCCCCAACACTTATGTGACGCAGTTCGGATGATTATGACGCCAGGTAAGAGTGAGTAACGTGAATCTCATTGGATTTCAACGCTCAACACACACACCTTCTCGCGCTATTTTTTTTTCCTCCTCAATATAAACAACTTTTGATACTGTTTCTTTGACAATATCGCTCATTTTGTATACATTATAAGTACCTACTTTTGATTTTTCCCCCTTTTGTGTGACTTTTTCACGTTGTTTTTTCCTTTTTTTTCCACCGCGCTCACAGAGAAAATGTGACTTAGCAGTGCGTGAAACTAAAACCGTGAAACTCAAGTCATTGAGGGACGAAAGAGCGAGATAGAACCACCTTATGTTGAGTCAAATTACAGACAATAGTGCAAAAGTTGTGATTTCCAAGATGAATCATCCAACAAGTAAACTCTCCCAACACCTTCTTTCCAATCCATGTGCTGTCTCTCTGTCTCTGAGAGATTTTCAACACCTTTTGTGCATAAAATAAATCTCACTTTGCTTATTTATTCGGTGGGCAATATTTTTGTGATCTGGTTTGACAACAGACAAAGGAAGAGAGCATATCATGCCAAGTGTCTCAAGTTCAATGGCTTTTTCTGTAACACACGAGATACAATATTAAATGATGTGAAGAGATCGTTTTAATTTGCTCTCAAGTCTCTTTTACTCAATTTCAACATGAATGCCGCCTCTCATCACATTCACCGAACGACATGAGACTGTGTCTCCTCTCTCTATCCCCAAAAGGAAGTCTGTAATCTCACTCAATTGGCAACGCAAGCAATTGATTCTCTGAGAGCTTCCGACAGACTATTTTCAGTCAATTAACTCCTTCGCCACGAAATGGAAAAAAATTCCAGTGAAATTGAATCTTGTGCTATACAAAAAGCCCAAATGTTGAATTTTCTTTATCTTCCCAGAAACACATCCATATAAGCGCATTCCTTCGACTTTTTCTGGGGCATTTTATACGCGTAGGATTTTGTTAAAGTCAATAAGAGATACAGTAAGTTGCAAAAGTGTCTCAATTTACAAATTAAGAAAGTGATTTGAAATCAGCTAAATCAATTTGCGAAAATTGGAGATTTTCCAATGAGATAAAAAATAAATTCCTAAAATCATTTGCGACCAGAAGAATTCGATTCACAGTAATTTCGCGCAAAATAAGTTATCTAAATAAATATTTTAAGGTTCTAACCATCTTCAAATCGATCTAATCACATTTTACACGCGTCTTTAACTTTTTATCCAATCATTTCAGCGCCAAATCAACAGATTTTAGCATAATGTTAAATCTTTCCATTTATAATATCCATCATTTTCAAGGCAAAATTGCCAAATCGGGTTATTCCATGACAAAAGGGATTAAACTACCACCACATTTTCTACACCAATTTCTACCATATCACCCCGCGTCTTGACTTCTTCCTCATTCACATTCTTTGATGTTTAAATATAGATCCGTAACTCCTCAAGTGTTTTGTAGGAGGAAAGGAATGTTGACAAATTAATATCTCATGTGGTATTTTGTCTTTCCAGAAGCCAAAACATGAACACGCGCACGAGGATGTTTTCCCTCTTTCTCACATTCTATGTCTGCCTGGCCAGTGTCGCTGGACTGCCCCACAAGTCCAATCCTAATGCCATCAGAGTGAACAAGTGCTGTGAGAAGTTCGAATTGCTCGTGGATGCCGTTTGCACGAGTCTCAATGATTCGGCTGCTGAGTCATCAGGTAAGGATCCATTTATCCGTCCATCGACTCTTGTTTTTTATTTTGGGGAGGCTTTGTCTTTGATTATTTTTAGAACTGTCTATCTCAATGACTTTTGTCTCTCTTTCTCAATTAATCACATTAATTTACTTTCATTGCATTGCTGCAGTTGATTGAATGCCAGAACAGATTCCCCACATATTATTACGATACTTGGCGTGTGCTCAAATTCCCTGCAGCTGGAAGTCTTTCGATTTCAGGGGTGATTCATATTGCGAAACGCACGTCTCTATTTTATGAGCGAGCATTTCGAACATTGCGTTCGGAATTTCAACCAAAAATTTGACGAAGTTTGAACCAGAAATTTGACGAAATTTCAAACCATAAATTTGAAGAAGTTTGAACCAGAAATTTGACGAAATTTCAACCAGAAATTTGACGAAGTTTCAACCAGAAATTGGACGAATTTTCAACCAGAAATTGGACGAAGTTTCAACCAGAAATTTGACGAAGTTTCAACCAGAAGTTTGAAAAAGTTTCAATCAGAAATTTGACAAATTTTCAACCAGAAATTTGACGAAGTTTGAACCAGAAATTTAACGAAATTTCAACCAGAAATTTGACGAAGTTTCAACCAGAAGTTTGAAAAAGTTTCAATCAGAAATTTGACGAATTTTCAACCAGAAATTGGACGAAGTTTGAACCAGACATTTCACGAAATTGAACCAGAAATTTGACGAAGTTTGAACTAGAAATGTTACGAAATTTTTAACAGAAATTTGACGAAATTTCAACCAAGAATTTGACGAAATTCAAACCAAAAATTTGAAGAAGTTTGAACCAGAAATTTGGCGAAATTTTAACCAGAAATTTGACGAAATTTCAATCAGAAATTTGACGAAATTCCAAATCTGAGATTTTAACATGAAGTTTGATGAAATTTGACTAGCCGTATCAATCAAATTGAAAATGAGTCACCCCTTGCTTTCAAATCTCTCGACCCCTATATTTCCTTTTATTTCCGACGAACAGATGTGCAAAAATTTCATCAATGGAACTCCCCTCCTCTTCTTCCTTTTTTTACCAGGAGCCTGGGCACCAATTTTCACCGGATACAATGGCGAGGACAATGTTCAGGTGGCCGACTGGAGGTACGTTATAGGCCTTCCAGATTGCGGTCCCCTGCAAATGTGGCCCATTTATCACTACATCACGAGCGCCGATAAGCTCGTCCTGCTTCCGGACGGCAAAATGCGGCACTTCATCAAGAACACAAATGACGCCGATGATTTTCACAAGCATATCGCCGAAACGGATGAACAACCGCTATTTTATGACTACGAACCCGGACAGTATTGCATGGATAAGGCAGTGTTGACGAGAGGAGTTCAGAAACAGGCGCAATTTGCCATTGTTTGCAGCCCAGAGAAGATCACTCACTGGACAGATACGGATTTTCTCCTACGGAAAATCATCAATCCAATCTTGCATGGAGTATCAATGATCATTCTCCTGATCATCGCCATCATCTACTTTGTTCTGCCCAGTCTCAGAGATCTCGTGGGCAATATTGTGACGACAATCACAGTTTGTCTCATTGTCAATCAAGCGGCGGATCTCGTGAGGATCTTCACAGAGTTCAGCAGTCACGTGAGCTTCCTCGTGGCAGACACAATCCACTATTTGAGTCTCCTGGCGGCCTTCTTCTGGCTCAACAGCATGGGCTACTACATCTGGAAGACCTTCAGATCCCGAAATGTCTTCCTCAGAGTCACAGACGGCAGAAAATACTGCTGGTATTCTGGCTATGCTTGGGGAGCCACCATTGTGATGTCAGGCCTGGCGACATTTGCTCATGTCTTCCTGGACACGGCCGCATCGAAGAAACACGCCCTGGTTGAAGATCAAGAAACCATGGGATGGCTCGGAATCGCCATGTTCTTCACACCCATTGCCGTTCTCATCTCCATCAACATCTACTTCTACGTCACCACGCAGAAGATCATCAATCGGATGAACACCTACGGTCGCATTCATCACAAATTGAAGGCCAGCTTTATCATGTTCTCCCTCATGTTTGGCATCATGAGCTTAGCATGGCTATTTCTCGTGCTCTCCTGGGTGCGCTACGATGTCTTCCTCTACACGCACATCGTGGTGAATGCCCTTCAGGCGCCCATCCTCCTCTATATCTGTGTTCTACGGCAGAAACATGTGACGTTTCTGCTGAAAAAGTCCTGCTGCTACAACGAGCCGCCCAGTGCCACAGATTGGGGGGATGAGATGACATACATGAATGGAGGGGATTACTAAAAGGAAGCCATGCAAATCCTCAAGTGTGTAAGGAGAAAGTTCAATGTCCCGTCCCAGTCGTCAGACACGCGATTTTATCGATTTTTTTTTCACGACCGAGCCCTCAAAAAAACAACAACCGGCTAAACTAACGATGAAAATGCTCAAGAATCTCATTCTCTAATGTACTTAAAAATCTAAACGAGTATTTGTAGCCTTTGTAAATTATACGAATGATAAAAATTAATTTTACATACCTGAGTGAAGAGTTTTCCTTCCTCTCGCTTCGCCAAATTGGACAGATGGCATCGCACGACAAGGTGACAATCATCCAGGACAGTGTTGAAGAATCGACGAGTTGGCAGGAGAGCTTCCAAGTCAATCAGGAGCTCAAGGAAGCGCTCACAGTAGCGCACGACATCCTCACTGATGTCCTTATCGAGGGTGATAGAGTCGAGGATTCCCATGAATTTTATCATGAGTTTCTGCAAGGATAAGATAACGAGAAAAAAAATAAAAGATTTTTCAAGCAGAATAGTCTTTTGAGGAAATTCAAAATATCAAATCCCATGAAGCATTTGCTCGATGCAAACATACCTGAAGAAAATGCCTCTCCCATTCCAATTTCTCCCTCATCTCCGGATTATCTCTCTTCTGGAGCTTCTTCCAGGATTTCTTCCACTTTGAGAATGCCCTCAACTCCTGCTCTCGGCGTCCTGGCTGGAGACACGACCACATCATGAGAGACACGAGTCTCTTGGCCTGTTCCCGGCACAATTCCACCTCCATGCTGTTGAAGCAGTGATTGAGGAAGAGCAGCAGAGCCGTCTGCTCACGCATGTACGTGGGGGTGGGTTTCTCAGCCGAGAGACACGCCTCCAGGCATTGCTGGAAGAATGCCGGAAACTCCTCACTGTCCTCCTCGAAGCACCGCCACACGGAGACGCGCTCCCTGAACTTCTCATTCAACATGAAGACAATGGACATCATGTGAGCATGAGAGGCTGTGGCGCGACGATAATTGGGCCACAGATAATTCTCCAGATACTGCGAGAACTCCAGCATCATAATCCGTCGTACAGAGTGCCGGACATCCCGGATCTCCTTGAAGTAAATGTCTTCAATGATATCGGGATTGTAGGCGTCATGCTGAGAGGCTGTATGAGGAGCCCAGTACTGATTGGCGAGCTGGAATAGCCGGAAAAGTTGAGAAATAAGCAAAAACGTTTGCGAAAAAACATATTAATTGAGGTTAGAATTCACCTGATTTATCCGGTCAGCATTTATTTGCGCCACAGTAATTGTTGTGGCCTTTCCCTTATCTTGGGACACACCAGAATCCTTCTTAGTCATCCTGCACCACAAATTGAGACACTTTTCAAGCCAGAAAACTAATTTTCAACTGTTTTTCCGCGAGTATGAGAACACAAACAAAAGCTTTGCATTCGCGTAACACGCCAACTGCCACTTCCCCTCCAAAGTGCTGTTGAAGTGTTTCAATGTTTCTAAACACCCAAAATCAAAATAGAAAAAAATGCTATTTTTTATGTATGTAATTTATTATTAGCATAGTTTGAGGATTTTCGGGCCAAAACTAATGATTTCTAAGCAATATCCGTACTTTTGCATAAATTGACCATTTTTATCATTTTCTCTGTTCACATTTTGGAAATAAGTATTTAATTTGATTGAAACAAAGATGGAAAATTCATCAAGATAAAACGACTAGTAAGAAATGAATTATTTACAAAATCACTGATTTTTTCGCAACTTGAGACGGTATAGATGAGAAAAATTTGCATAGAATATAGAGACAATTTTAGTAGAGTTTTTGCTTCTCATTATCCGTTACAAAAGTATAAAACGCATCTTTTCAACTTGGAAATATCTAAGTTGCACCAAAATATCATTTTTTGACTATTATTTTGTCTTAGAATTCAACATTTTTTGAGCTTACAGGTGTTTTCTATGAGATTTTTTATCTTAATGTCGGAAATTCTTTTGGAGATTTCAAGAATATCACAGAAAGAAATAGAAAGAAATTTAAACTATTTCTTTCTGTGATTTTTTTTTCTCTCACTAAAAATTGCTATCATATTTGAAAGATTACAAATAAATCAATAATAAATTCCTGTATCCTTCTCATATTGATCTCAATATCATCGTACAAAAGACACCGACACACAATCTTTTACACACACTTAATGAAAACATCAATTTACATTTAAAAGATGCACTTTAAATTTATCTCCTAAAATGCAATTTTCTATTTTCTTTTTATTTAATGTATTTCATCAGTTATTTCCCCCTTTCTTTCTTTTTTTTTACCTCAATAAAACAAACAACATTACAACTAAAAAAGCAATTTCAAACATTTGGTATTGCGAATGATCTTATCAATTTGAAAGTAGCACCTAAAATGATTTTCATGCAAGTTTATGCCTTCCTCTATCCATTGCAAAAAAGAGTTTTTTCCATCTTCTTCTCGTTTGAACAATATGAACTACAAAGAGGAATTTCACGATGGACCATTTGAAGCCTGTTAAAAAAAGAAAAGGTTAATTTTTCAACATTTCGTAAATCTTATTCAGTTAAAAACTTCAACCTGAGATGTCGAACTATCGCTCTCAATTTGCTCCGAGTAGACATTCTTGTAGCTCAAATAGTCTATGATCCTTCTAGGAAGTGGGAGAGTTTGGATCAAGTCCTTCCTGACAACAGCCTTTAGAATTACAAATCTGTCCAAAAAAAACAATATATTTTTTAGTCATAAATTAAAAGCAGTAAAGAAAACAATAATATTATATTTTTACCTGCACATGTGCTGTAAACTTTGTACATGCTTAAATCTAGACACGGGATTTGTTAATTGCACACGCATTGGTCCATGTTCTGGTCTTCGATGCAAAAAGAAGAGATACCTAAAAGAAAAATTAAAAATCAAAAACTTTTCTTCACAAGTTTGCACGAATTTTTAGTTTTCACAGAAACGTTTGTCATTTTATTTTATAAAATATGATAAAAGTTTGTAAATTTAACAAATAAATACGAATTTGTTGGTCAAAACTAACAAACATTGCCAAAAAATGTTGATTGGAAACACTTTTGCAAAGTTTTATTAACTTTGTGTATTGAAAATGACAAAATCTTACAAATATTTTGTAAATTTTCTTATTTAAACACGTCAAACATTTTATTCCCAATTAGTTAATATGTTATTCATTTTTTTTTAAGATATTTTTCTTAAATTCCAAAAAACATCTTTCTTTTAAATTTTAGTTTTATTAATAAACTAATCAAATTTTGTTCAAATTTAGGATGAAACTGTTTAAATTATGAGAATTTTGTCAAAATCTTTAAAGCTCATTGACCTGATGTGATTCGAAAACCATACAAAAGTGGGTTTGAGTATCGGCTAATATCAAACGAACTAAATTTTGCCTGAGTATTTATGTCTCCACTATAAAAGACCTACTTAGACGAGTTAATAGGCATTTTCGACAAGTTGTTTTCTAAAAGAAAATGTTTATTTCACTTTCGGCTCCTTTTCGATCCTTTTTAGTATTTATTTTCAGTTACTTGATAGAAAAAGATCCCAAAATACAAATAAAACAAATCCCCTCCATAAATCAACTCGTCAGAAAAGCCTATTGACTAGTCTAAGCAATCCTATTCACAGCGGAGACACAAACCACCTCACCAATAATTTTTATAGCAATCGCCCAAGTCTCACCTTCCACTCCGTGAATGTTCCACTGCCTTCTCGATAAACTCCACAATTGTGCGTGATTTGAATTTAGCGAAGGAGCCGAAGGAGAAAGTTCCTTGATCCTGTTCAATTCTCACATGTCTCACGCATCTGTTGAGCTTGAACGTGAGCGAAAAAATGTAGTGATCGTCTGAGCTATCGCGCACGATAAAACTCCCATCGGGTTCATTCGACAGAATCCTCTCGGCAGCCTCACTGGAAATGGGGCCCCAATACCAACCGTACTGTAAAAGAGAGAGAGAGAGAAAGCATAAGAGAGACTCAATAAAAGATCATTCGCTAAATTTTGTCAACACAACAAACCTGTTTTATTTTCTCAATGCTCGACGTAAAGTCCATTTTCACGAGTCCATCGTCCACAGAATTTTCCTCCTCACTCACATTTGCCGTGTCCGTGGCGGTGCTAACGTTTGTTGTCTCTGTTGAATCTGCACAAAATACAAATGGCAAATATTTGCACTTTTCGTCACATGTTTTTTTTTCTTTCTTTCTTCTTCTTTTTCGTGTGTGCAATTCCTTCTGGGCGAGGAACTTTGCTCTACAATCGCTTAAATGAATTAATTGATTACTCCATCACTTCGGCGAATGCGATAGTCTTGGGATCTCTGCATCAGTCCAATTCCGATTTAATTAAGTCATCATTCTGTACGACATTTTAATGGACATTTAGCAAAAACGATGAGTCACTGAGCAAAAGCGAATGTTACTGAATTTTAATTATAATGAAAATATTCTTTTGAGATCATAAATTAAAAAAAAAAAAACTGAGAAAAATGGTCCATTAAATGTTTGAAGATGATTATATTTTTAAGATTTTGGTTTTATGGGTTTTATGAAAAATAAATGAAACGTCTGTCTGAAACAGACGTTTTTTGTAGAGAGTCTAAACCTATTGTCATATAAGGATAAAAAATGAATTTTCTCGTAATTATTTCAGAGAAAGATTATCTTTACAAACTCTCAAACACTTTCGCTTGCAACTGTTTCGCAGCAGAATAAGGAAATTTTGACGAAGTGACAACAAACAATTCCATAAGATTTACAACAAAAACGAGATAGCATACTAATGGATCAATTATGGTGATTTTTTTTCTTGCTTAACTCACCTCGACCAGGAAGTGGTGGCAACGCCCTCAATATGATCTTCTTCTTGGACTCCCCCTTCGCCGTTCCATTCTGTTGTGTCTCATAATCCCAATTCTCCCCCTGATTATTATTGTGAATCGATCGATTCACCTGCTTCTTCCGGAATCTGAAGATGCTACAGAACTTCTGTTTGAGATTCAAATGAATGGAGAATTGAGTCTTCTTGTGCTGATGCGAGAATTTCCCCAATTTTCCCGAAATATTATTGTTGTTCAGCACATTTTCACTGCTCGCCTTCTTGGCCGCACTCTTTGAGCTCTGCGGCGCACTTTTGGCCGTGGCCAGCACTTGAGAGTGTCCAGACAGTTGAACACTCGTCTCTGAGCACTTCATCTTACCCCACGGTGTTCCACGCGGTCGACGGATTGTCGTCTCACTTGAGTCACTGGAGTTGGCATAGAGATTGTGCAGGAGTCGCTTGGATTCAGGCTGAATGCCATTCTCCGGTACACTGTGACGCTTATCTGTGGATTTTGACGCCTTGGAAGCGCTCCTCACTTTATCATCCCCTTTTCGGCGCTTCTTGTTATTCCTCACGTACTTCAGACGTCGAGATTTGCAACTCTTCGGCTCACCCACCTTTCCGGGACGCACCATATCAATGGGCAGTGCGTAAACGTCCGAATCTATTGGCACATTGTAGAAGTCAGAGATCGCATCGTGGGACATGGCTTGAGTGATGAAACTGGAGTCATCCGCCTTTGAGGCGCTCATGCTGAGACTATTGTGGGAGCTGGACAGACGACTCGTGAGGGAGTTGCGTGAATTGGGACGATTACCGCTCGGATGATGGAGTGGGCTGTACAGGGTGGACTTTGGCGGTGTCTTCCGGCGATAGCAACTGCCACAGGGTTCCGGCTTTGAGCGACTCGGCACCACAAGGTAACCCTGCTGGGGCTCCATGTCCGACGTGGAGGATGTCAGCAACTCCCCGTTGGGTTCGTCGTAGATATTGTCCTCTGAGTAGTCGTAGGAGTTGAGAACAGTGTCACTGGCGTAGATTTGTGGCGTCACCCGGACGCCCTTCAACGGCTTCTTAAGCGTGTCAAACTGAGCGTAATAGTCACTGAACGTGGGCTCTGGCTCCTCCGTGATTTGTAGGCGAGAGCACGCCACGGCAGCTTCGCTGATGATGTCCTCGGTTAGATTGTGTGCAAAGTCCTGGATGATTGGTGAACGCAGTAGTGTAGTCTGGGGTGAATCCTGAAACTCTGGGGGTGGATCAATAGGTGCCAGGGGACCCTTTTTCAGCGTGTTGAAGTTCTCAGCACTCATTCCACCATCTGAACAATTGTCCAGGCTGTCGAATTCCCCGTCACTCTCCACCAGCTCAAATTCAAACTTGCACTGTCCCAGCCGACTGTCGCCGCTGCTGATGGAGCTGCTGGTGTGTGGTAGTCCGGAGAAGCCAGAGTCATCACTGAGGGACGTAACACTGCTCACATGGTGATTCTCTCTGGAATTTCGCATATGCAAATTTCTTTGTTCCACCCCCGACTCTACCTCATCATGTGGCACATCCATCTATACCAGCCTCAATCTCAACTCAACCACACAATGCAATGCTAGAAGAGATGCAGATGAAGAGAAAATGCACATGAATGATCGTCCATGGGTGGAAAAATGCATGGGAAAATGCAGCGACGATTATGATCGCGAAGAGAAAAAAAAACCAGACCAAAATGTCAAAGTTGTCCTCTAAAACTTTTCACACAAGCTTTTCAACTATTTCCACAGGGTTTTCACGCAATCTCCTCACCTTAGACATTGCGACAGGATTTCCCGAAGCGATTTGAGGTATTTTTCACAAATCCCGTGGAGATTTTCCCCAGGAACTTCGCTGGAAAAACATGCACAGTGAAAATAATCGGATTTCTCGCGAGCGAGTTCACTTTTCGACCACAAACATGGCGGCTGTCGCTTTTTTCCACTATAGTGTTGCCCGAGAGGAGGAGAACTCGTATAAACGCTTCGGGCAATACTAACTCTTCCCACCAAAAAATCAAATTTAAGGGTTCAATTCAACGTCTTTGGGATTTTCACTGATTTTAGAGATCCGGAGAGTCTTCTCAATGGTGACGGTGTTATTAGCGCTCTTGGTCATATTCTCCTTCATCCATGGGTGCTGCATCACCTGCACAAGGGAGATCCTGGCAGCGCTGTTCTTCTGTACGAGCTTAGAGATGAAATCCTTCGCTTTGTCGAGGATAGGCTATCTGCAGCTTCTTTATCTTCTGATAGGTCATCTCGGTGTTTTCAGACTCAAAAGGTGGGAAACCACAGATGAACTCGTAGCAGATAATGCCCAGGCAATCAGGAACGACGTCCCTCCACCATTTCCGGTGGCAAACAAAGTAGGAAGTTCATCAAACAACCGCTAGTAGCGCTAAGAGCGGGAAAAAGGTTTTGAACTTTAGTCGACCTCAAGAACAAATAAATTTCTTTGAATGCATTTAATATTTTCACTATTTTCATGACCTTGAACTGAGTATTTTGCTCACCGGATCTGAGCTAGACAAGGACAAACTACCTCTAAATCAGAATCAAAACCACAGATTATTTTTTCTCTTTTAAATTCTTATTCTCTGAAAGATTACATTCAAAATGCATGGAACACTCTTGCAATTCGCCTTCAGTTGGCTCTCCTCTTGATCGACACCTTTCCCTGGCTCAGATGAGATGTGTTGATCTTGAATTTACTGCCAGCGTCCGTTAATTTCTTCACGCAAATCTGCAAAGTATAGAAGATTAGTTTTTTACAGACTACTTTATGTCTGAAATTTCACTCACCGTGTCATTTCCTATGGCTGAAATGGTGGCGGGGAATCTGTGGAAATCCTTGCCCTCGACAAACACCGGCTGTCCACGGTGAAACCACCGTCTCTCGTACAGGAGCTTCCCATCCTCAATTTTTGCTTCCACGATCGGCGGACTGTCGTGATGGGACGTGGGGATGGAGGAGGAGGATGACGAGGCGGGACTCGTTGGGATGCCATTGTTGGGCATAGATGGTGGCCTCATGGGTGTCATTGCCTTTCCACGACTGATGAGTTTCAAGTCATTTTCCACGTCCTTCTCGTCCAGAAGGAGCACAAGCTGACCATTTGTGGGCTTCCGACGCTTCTCAACCACCGGAATGGGCTCATTAGGCCTCCGTCTCAGCTTCCTCGTCACCGTCGGCTTCACCTCCATCGAGTCACTGGTCAGTTCCATGCTGTTGTGCTCGGATTCGATCATCTTCCGTCTGTCTTCGAAGTCTGTCAGGAGATTCTCCTTGAGATCCGCCTTCTTCTCCTCGAACTCCTTCACGGCGGCCTTCTTCTCCAGAATGTAATCCCTCTCCACGCACTCCACCAGATAATCACGGTAGATCTCATTGAGCCGGAGACGTTCCTTGTACTGAAACTCAAGTTTCTTCACGCGTCTCACAAGTTCCGGATGGGAGCTGTTTTTCAGCTCCTCCAGCTGCTTCTTGAGATTCGACAGCTTGTCCTGGTACATCCTGACAAATGAAAATGCGCACAATATTTCATTACAGCGTGAAAAACTTAGACTTTTCCGGAAAACCTACTGTTCCTTAATTTCCACGGGTTCATCGTGATTCCGCTGATGTGGGGCTAAATCTGTCTCACTGGCCTCTTCAGTGTCTAGAAAATTGCGGAAATATTGGCCCAAATGGGTGGAAATTGGGGGAAAATGGGCAGAGTTATCACCTTCTTCACTGTCATTTTCCTGATCAATAAAATCGTACGATGGATCGTATTCGTACTCAAAGTCTTCGTTGGTGTTGGCTGAGTAGTAAGGGGAGTTTTGATAAGACATTTTCCTAATGGAAAATTGCACTTTTCTTCCGGGAAAAACAAAGCGACGACAAAACTCTCGAATAAACACACCAATCTGAAGTTTTTATCACACAAAAATTGAGATTTATGGCAGATTCAAACTTACTAAGTCGTTACACTGTAAATGTGTCGTTAGAATTTTAAAAGCAGCCCAGCTAATTTTTTAACACTTTTCACGGCGGTTTCGGAGTGAAAAACCATCAGATCTCTTACTCGTTAGTACATATTAATAAACTTCAATTTAGGTATGTAATAAAAGAGTTGACACTCCGCGGCGGCTAACATGTCAGATAGAGCGAGAGAAAAGACATTGGCAGCAATACGAGTGAGTGAAAGATCCGATCCGATAGTTTGACAATCCAAAATCGCCGTGTGAGAGACGAAGAGTTAAAACAGTGCTTGTCCGTCCCAAAAGAAAGTTTTGTGACAGATAGAAATTATGATCTTGGTAGAAACCGCTGGATCTATGAGTTCATCTCGACATTAACATTTGAACAAACATTTCATTTTACGTAAAAATATCAAAATTTAAGCAAAATTGGCTAAATACGCCGAAATTTAGGCAAAACTGATGTCAGAATTGAAAAAATATCAAGATGGCGGCTAGTGCTTTTGTCATTAAAGAATTTCAATCAAAATTGCGCTAAGAAACTGACTCTTATTTACTCAAAAATCATCTTAGAATTCTAGATGTAGTTCTAGACTATAATAGTATAAGTTCTATTGTAATAATCTTTTTGATCTTGAAAACTAGTCAGTTTTTCTATCTGAATCAGTCCAATTTTGAGGTTATAAACTTGTAAGTTTTGTTTAATGAGCTAGAAAATAATTTTTACAGCTTATGAATTCGGCATTTTTCGCAATTTCTTCAATTAAATCTATAATATATCTTTTAGTTAATTTTCCAACATTTCATTACTTATGCACCAACTATAATCAATCAAACTAATTCTGTTAGCGTCATATATATGTAATATCTCTGGTGGTTTAGCGACGTCAGAAGAGACTTTATTTCCAGACATAATATTCTTGGAAAAGAACAGTTAGTGATGGTATATTTTGAGAAAGGAAGACTGATAAAACTAATCTTCTACTCACATGTCAATAAGATTAATTACACAATTGAACTGTTAATGGAGGGAAAGGAGAAAAAAGAAATACGCGAGTACACGCAATAGTTCAAGGGCTTCCCCAGAGACATAGAGAGAAAGGAAAGAAAAAATAAAATAATGGGCAAGGAAAACTCTGACCGTGGCATTGAAAAACATTTTCCACGTATTGTTTTCTTGTCCCACACTTTTCCGCTCTTGTCGTCTTATCCCCCAGAGACAGACAATTATCTCAAGAGCATTTTCAGGAATTGTGTATGTGTGCTAATATATTTCACTCGTGATTCTAGTGAGGTGTCACCTTGTCAACTTTAAGTAACACAATCAAACATTAATTGCTCTAACACGCACTCCTCAAGAGCATAAGGGCAAGTCTATAATCGGTTTAATATGCGAACATATCGGCAAGGGCCACACAATTTTCTAAAAAGTCATTTTTTGACGTTATTTCACTATTTTGTGATCTTTTTTTTTGGAAAAGATGTCCGTTCGTCCGTGTTTTCGTTTGTTATTAAGGGGTTTATGCGGGTCTTGCAAAGGAACAAAAATGTGATTTTGTTCATTTTTTCTTTTGGAACTATGAAATGTAATTAATTCAGGTAATAATTCATGTAATAGAGTAGGTCTTGGTAGATTTTTTCACCTAAAATATTTGGAAAATTTTCAAAATTCAGCCGTTGAGAGATGAAATGGTGAAACCTTCATTTTTTACGGTTGTCACGATTATTGGATGTAGCTTGATCCGAAATCAATAAAACCAAACTTTTCTGTTAGCATATGAATGTGGCTCGTGATTAACACGAGGATTTTTTTTTTAATTTTTTTTTCGATGTTTGGCACAACTTTTTTTTTTTTAAGAAAAAGACGATTTTTAGCCATTTTTTAACATGTTTTATACTATAGAATCCATCAAAATCAAAATTTCCAAAAATCCTCGTGTTTATCACGAGCCAACTAAATATATGTAGAAGAAATGTTCAAAATTTCAGAAAAATCGGTTAAGCCACTTTTGAAATATCTTGACAACCGATTTTGAAAATGGTGTTTTGAGAAAAACACGTTCAAACTTTTTCAATCCCCTTCCAATGCACGCGGAATGCATATCTAAAACTGCTGTATCTCCGAGAGTTTTACTCCGATCGACTTGAGAATACGACTTCAGAAAATATTCTTCACTTATACTATTATATAAAAAAAAATAAAAAAAATTGATTTTTTGAAAGCTCTACCCGCATAACCCCTTAAACTCGAAACTAAACGATTGCAAATAGAGACTACGGGTTTTCGGGAACCCCCCTCCCCCCAAAGTCAGGCACTAGAGATCATCTACAGGCGCTACATTTTGCCCATATACCTAGTCTTCCCCTAGACTT
>CAKKOB020000529.1:30322-46593 GCA_918844115.2 Phlebotomus perniciosus | reverse complement strand
GAAAATGCATTTTAAGGATGTTAAAATGTAAGATAGCGTGACTGGTCTTCATAATTCTGTCTTGAGAGACATTTCCCCCCAAAAATATATAAAATATAGTCACAACACTCACCTGGACTGTTGCAAGGAGTCACTGTGGGTGAGAAATTGGGGCCAGCGGGTGTGTTGAGGGCACTCGGGGTCACTGCCTTAATGCCGCGCTCATTGAGCATAGAGGCCAAGCCCAAATTCACTGAGAATGTCGAACATGAGTTGCGACGCGAGAGACTGTGACGCGGCGTCGGCGGTGCCGTCGATTGCCTCGAATTGCACTCAGACGCCACCTGGGATGTCATCTGTGACTGTGGCATGCTAAAACTCAGCGATGTACCATCATCCGGATGCATCACAGTGCTAGTGGTGAATGTATAGATGCAACCAGACGGTTGGAATCTCTTGCCCGGATGCTCTTCGGCGTCCTCCTCCACGTCCGACAGCGAATAAGTCTGTCGACCAGAGAGACACACATAGAGATTAATCTTGAATCAAGATTGCTGCACTTATCCCCTCTCCCAGGGAGTCCAGAGAGTCTTCTCCTCCCGGAAAAGTCTCTAGCCATTTCGCTCAATTGCATTTTATCACTCTCACGATCGTAATTTTAATTCTTCCACCAGAAAATTGATTTTAATTACAAACATCGGCGCATGGAATAAGAGTTAAATGCACGATAAATTGGCTTTTGAAGTAAGAATTTAGAAGCACTCATGAGAGGAAATTGTAATTTCTTCCTCAATTACCATAGCCATCGATATTATTTTACTTAATCGACAACTCTCGAACGAATAGTCAGCAATTTTACTCAACATTAGTGGCTCAAGTATAGGAAGAAATTAGACATATATTTTAGGGAAGAATGCTCTTTAAATCGACTTCCTCTGTCTCTAATTTTTCTGTCTAGACAGAGAAACCCTCCAACTCCTCTCCCAGCTAATCCCCTCTAATCCCATTAACACTAACCTGCAAACCAAGTTCGTCAAGCTCCCTTCCGCCGCGGATTTTCACACCAGGCCTCTCATCCAGGAGACCGCTGAGCGTGGGTGTGGCCAACCTGGACCAGTGATGCAGTGTCTGTGATCCCTCCATAGGCTTCACAATCTTCAACTTCTCCGGCAAACGCCACGTGGGATGATGCAGCGACAGTCCCGATGATCCCGTACTCATGATACTGTCCGGTGTTCTGTAGCCCAACGGAATACCCGATCCCATCTCATCATAGCTGTACGTACCGGCCGGAGCGTGTGACAGCATCGCCCGTCTGGCCAGCACCTCTGACGGTGTCAGTCGCTTGAGAGCCGCTTCCAAGTCCTTGGCTCCAGGCACTCCGGGCACACCAGCTCCCGACGGTGCCGGATAACTGTCATCAGAGTCAGAGATTAGACTCTCCCGGGATTGCGTTTTAGCACCCATTGAGCTGTCATATGTGGGATAGGCCACAAGTTGGGGATTTCTAGTGGAGCGCGATGTCGCCTTAGGCACCGTCGACACACTCGCGAATGACGACATTCGCGGCTGTGACGTGAGCGAAGACATTGACATCGCACCCAAATTGCTCACTGTACTCCCTCCAGAGTCTAGACTCCCCTTCGATGAGGCGCACTTCACCGTCTCAAACACCTTCCTGAACACCGGCGTCGCTCCACCAGCTCCACGCTCCGACGCTATCCCCGAATCTAGACTATTGTCCGAATACAAGGAGGACTCCATCAGTTCAGATTGTAGAGAATCCACTTGGGGAAGGCCAACCATGCCGGGCAACAGGGAGCTCCTCACCTATAGGATTATAGACGTCAGATCCATCAGATAAAGAAATGTTTCGCAAAAGTGATTTCTAATCTCCTCATATTTTTTTGGAAAGGTCATTCCATGCTCTATAACTCTTGCGTAAACTTGAGTTCATTAAACCATCGCAAGTGGCGCTCAGATCACATTTTCTAAACCCTTTTACCGGAAAATTTTCAGGGAAAATTACAGAAGATAAAATGACAAGGGGGAGATGTTAGGATCAAAAAGACGTACAGCACTTCCATATTTTGTAGAAAAGCTCCTCAAAGCTCTGATTAGGAAGCTTTGAAGAGCTTTTAAAGCTATCAATTTTATTTTCTACACTAAAACCATCTAAAACTTCCTAAGAAAGCTTTTTAGAGCTTTCTAAGAGAGCTTTCGGGAGCTTTCTTGAGCTTTCTAAGAAAGCTTTTTAGAGCTTTCAAAGAAATCTTTCTTGAGCTTTCTAAGAAAGCTCTCTAGAGTTTTGTAATAAGAAAGCTTTCTAGAGCTTTGTAATAAGAAAGCTTTCTGGAGCTTTGTAACAAGAAAGCTTTCTAGAGCTTTGTGATAATAAAGCTTCCTAGAGCTTTGTAATAAGAAAGCTTTCTGAAGCTTCCTATTTTTTTGGTTAATAAAGAAAGCTTTTTAAAGATTACTTATTAAAGCTTTAGGAATACCAGAATTTTGAAAAGCAAAGTGAGAACTTTATAACCTTTAAAAAGTTATCCAGAAGCTTTTCAAATTTTCCATATTTTTTTTAAATTCTTCTAAATTTCAGCAGAGCTTTAAAGAGATTCTAAAAAGCTTTCGGTAGCTTACACTTTTCAAAGTTTTGGAATTTCTCTAGAAGCTCCTGAAAGTTTTCAAAAGATCTTAAAATAACCTAAGGCTTTGGAAGAACTTCCCAAAGCTCCTGATCTTCATTGGATGCTTTCAAAATTACTTGACTTATCCAAATGCTCTCGCGCACTTCCATTCAAATGTACACCACTTCAATCTATAATATCTCCCCTCCCCTTGTCAAACGACTTACCGTTGGCTGTCCACGCTTTTGCACCTTCTTCAGCTGCTCCTGCGTCTCATGCAGCAGCGCCAGCACCTCCTGGTAGCGCGTCTTGAACTCCGCCAGCTCACCAGCTAGCAAATTCTGATTTTCTTTGGTGATACACAGCAACGATGATTGCTCCTCATTCTCCGTGGTGATCTGATGCAGCCTCATCTCAGCGTCAGCCAGACGCTGAGTTAAGCTCATTATCTGCTCATGTTGCAATCTATTCTCCTCTTTGTAGCGCTCCAATTCCAGATTCACCCCCTCAAACTGACTATTTGTGCTGGTCAATTGTTGCGTTATATCCGCCACTAGGCGTCTCTCCTGCTCCTCAGCCTCATCGAACTCCTTTGCAATCTCCGCCGTCTCCATCCGTAATGTCCTATTCTCCGACTCCAATGCGTGAATCTTCTTCTGCAGCAAATCCAAATTTATGGACTTCGCCCCACTTGGCGACACATTCTCACTGCCACACTCATCACAGTCACTCGTGAGCACAGCCAGAAGTTCATTCTTCTGATGCAGCTCATGTGACAACTGAGACAGACTCTCATTGGCCGCCTTCACTTCCGTCTCCAGATCCGTTACACGTGACTCCAGGCGATTATTCTGGGCCAACAGCTGATTCCCAATATGCACCGTCAATTCTAAGTCCTTCTGCTTCTCTTCCAGCAATCCTGTGATGGCTTCAATGTCATCGTATGTGCGGCTCATTTGGCTAACACGATTTCCCGAGAGAACTGCAAAGACAACAAGATAAACCACCATCAAGATTTGTTCATCCTTAAATCTCTTTTTTTCTTTATCAAGAAAATATAAAATATTGAACCTCTTTTTTCCCTTCTAAGAGTCTGTCTGGCATGGGGGAGACGATAAAATTGCCCCCAGAAGTTAAATCTAATCTTCAAAGAGTAAATCTTTCCACGCAGTAACTATTAAGGGAACTTTGGAAAACACTTTAAACACAGATGGATCAATTAAAGCGCCGGAAATTTGCAAAATCCTAAAAATTTTCCAACACTTTCCTATCCAAAAAAACCAGTGACGTAAACTCAATATTTTCTCCACCAATATAGAGGACAATATGGATCCTTTTCTTTGCGCACACTCAAAGAATATATTTCGTGAATATTCACCTCTCTCGGTGACCCTATTTAACCGCCCCTCATGGGATTCTCACAGATACCGCAACTATCGAATAACATTATGTAATAACATTTTCCATCACTTATGGATCAAACACCAACTTTTTTTTCTCCTCTCCAAACACTCAATATATTATCTCAATTTATAATTGAGCAAAATGAGACTTGTTGTGCGGAGTCGCTAAATACCTCTCCACATAATTTCTTGCAAAAACATTTTGTGTCTCAAATTGGAAATGAGTCACTTGGGATGGAGAATATAGCTTTGGCACGATTTCTGCATTTAATTGAAAACCGGCTAGAGAACTTTTTTCATCTGACGCAGTGAAAAACAGAGCAAAATCATGACTGAAATTCAGAGGAGAAAATCTCAAGAGAAATCTTAGCATCTATAAAAATGTCTTATCAGCAGAGGAGACAGGCATGTGGAAGATTTTTTTTTTCAGTGGAATTATCACTGAGACACACTAAGAGAGACGAATGACATCACTTCCAGTGAGAATGAGTGTGTTTTACCATGAAAATCATTTCTCAAATTACACGTTAACCCATTTGGGATTTAAAGCAAGCACTATTCAAGGTTTTCGGAAACATTCAAACATTTTATTTACCGCTAGATGGCGCGCTTTGGCAAAGATGTCACGACTAAATAATTATTATAAAGGGATTCTGGGGAAATTCTTTATAGAATTTCAAAAAAGAATCTGCAAAAACAATTTAAAAAATCCAAAGATCAAAAAGTTTGTTTGAAGACTTTGCAAGAAAGCCTTTGAAATGTTGAAAGGGTTAACAAACTTTCAACGTGAAGATCTCACCATGAAGGTTTTCCACGCTCTTGCATTCTCATTTGACTAAACGAGACCTTTAACAGAACTCTTTGGAAAACATGTGGAAAAAATTTACATATCGCGATTCATTTTACCTGCACAATTCAAATGATATTGAAGTTAAATTCATCACAAACCGTTAACGTGTAATATTTCTCCAGAGTAACAAATTCATTGCAAAACACCCCGTGAAATATTATACATTACTGGGTCAAAAGATATTTCTCTCTCAAAGAGAGCCCACGTAAAAATATGTTAAAAGCACCTTTTATGCAGAAATTCATACCTTTAGCATGTGAATGGGTGAGATAATTCAGACAATTGATGATGAATTTGATGAGGAAAGTCAAGAATTACTTGTTATGTAACACAATTGAGTGAATTTCACGTGCAAATCATCTGAGAGATCTCTCTCTAAAGCCACAATTACTCTTAATCTAATTTAATGTCCTATTAAAAGAACTAAGTATTTTCTTTTTTAATTTATAAATACTCTTGTCTGCATTTTTTCTTGAACTCTCTCTCTCTCATCCTTTAAACATATAGAGATCCTATGGTTAAAATGTCATCTCAAATGCCATTGACTTTTTATTTGATCACTTTTTTTACCTTCCATTAATCCTCCGGTTTTCTTCATTTTAACTAATAAACAGTTTTTTTGCCACAGCACTTATTCTCGCTCTCAACTGGGGGAGTTCAGACAATATCGAAGGCGAGAGAAAGAAGTGCGTTAACTGAGAAGGTCAACAAAAAGATGTGATGTATGTGTAAATATTCTCAAATCAACATTTGAAAGGAAAACAGAGAGAAAAATGTGAAAATTAAGATCAAACACGTCACGAGATAATGTCAGAGGGTGATTCTGGTAAAATGAAAGAAAGATATTTCAGATATGGGAAGTTAGCTAACCTTTGGAAAAAAGTTGTTCACACTCAGAGTCAGACAGTAAAAATGATTCCTTGAACTCTCTCATGTAGAAATGCCTATTAAGTGGCGATAAAGTAGCATCATAGCTGATATTTGTACTGTTACAGTCTTCATTGTTGCACCTCTGACTTCCCACAGTGTCAGAATCATCGGACATTGATGTTGTGGCATTGTTTACCCGGAAGACATGGTGCCTCTTCTTCTTCTTCTTGCCACATCGAATTGTCTCACAGTTCTTTGATATGCCAAAATTTGCACGTGAATCACATTCATCCAGTGACTCCGCTAACTCATCATTAAGTGAAATTTCCAAACCATCACACATTTCTTCACCATTCACTGATTTTCTTGGCCTCACCGCCATCCAACGGATATTAACTTCTTCATCAATCTGACAATCATCATCTTCACTCATTCCGCGCTCGTCAACACCACGATGATTTATCTCCAGCAAGTTAATGTTCTTTAGAGATTTATTATTTTTATAGAAAAAAAACAACTTCTCAAACACAATTCAATTCCTAATAAAAGTTAATTTTTCTTCAACAAAAGAATAAGCGGCAAATGTGGGGGAAAAAGTAGCGCTAATTTTTATGTTTCTCTGGTTGCTCGCGCGCCTTTTTTATGTAATAAAAAAATTGTGAAAATATCGATCAAGCGTGTACCAAAATGAAAAATACACATTTATAATATAAAATTGCACAAATACAGCAATACAACAAAACACCTTGAACAGAAATTATTACAGCGGCAGAAGAAAATATCCACTTTGAAAGACGAAATGAAAAAAAAATCCCTCCTCCATTTGAAAAGAAGCTCAATAATTACGTGAACTTTTGTTGTAAAACGACACAAAATCTCATCCAACACCGTCCTATTCACACGCTTAAGTGAGTCAAATACCAAAGAGTTCAACTCTCGATGCTCTTTCTTTCCTTCCTCATATATATTTAAACCAATTGTTTTGCACACCGCGATGGCAATCACTCACGAGAGCACAAATGAGCTCAGATTGAGGATATATATCGCCGAAGAATCGGGTCAATGGAAATGGACGAAAATATTCATGGTGAGAGAAATGCAAAAATATATAATCAATAAATTTCTGCAGACATTACTAGACAGGTTCAATGGTAAAACGCCGCTCATTTCCTCCCTCAATGATTAAAACACCTCCACGCAAAAATACACAAACAAATTAAACAGAAAAAGTTGAAAGATTTGAGAAATTTCAGTCAAAAGCAAAAAACTTGCAAATTATTTCTTATTAAGATGTTTGAGAAATCTCATCAATTCATTACATTATTAAATCTGCATTAAGACATAAAAATGTAGGTAAAACCTTAATCAGAAGGTTTCTCATGATGATTATCATTAATGGAATTAATGGAAATTTTTAAGGACATCTCAAGCTTCAGTAGGTTTAGTTAAATTTTTACAGGTTGTAAATTGATAATTTTCATATGTTTGAAGGTGGATCCATTCTATTAAATTGCTTCAAATTATTTGAAAAAAAAACGTATTTTTTATATAAAGAATAAGCTTAAAGTCAAGCCTAAGTTTTAAGCTAGCCCTAAGCCTGACTAAACTTTAGCCTTAAGATAACCTTACTTAAGCCTTACTTAATCCTTAAGGTTTTTAATTTAGTCCTAAACCAAACTTTACGATATAGTAAAAGTTTCAAGCTTTACTTAAATTTTAAGCTAGATTTTTTACTAGTTGGATCTAGGTTAAAGCTTAAAACTAACTTAAAGCATAAGGCCGGATTAAAGCTGACTTAGAACTGTCCTAAAAGTTAAGTCTGGATTAAAACTTAGGGCTGGCCTTAAACTTAAAGCTGACTTAAAGCTCAAAGCTAGATTAAAGCTTCAAATTCAACCTTAAAATTAGGGCTTGTTCTAAAGAATCTTTTAAAGGTCTTTTTTACTTAACAAATGGATATTTTTTCTTCAATTGAAAAGCAAACAATTCTAATCTTGCATTCAAATAGCAAAATTTGTGCATTCTTAAAGCAAACCGCGAAATTTTTAGCCAAATTAATTTCGAAATTAATCCAAATTCACTCTTGTTTAAACTTGGAAGTTCGCTATTTTTTTGTAATCAATTTTCGTATTTTCATTATTTTGATAATAAAAATTCTAATCTAGAGATTCTAGACCCGTCTTTTTCCAAATTTATCCAAATCTTCATTTTTTTTACTTTAAGGTGTAGCTTATTTTGCTACTGTTAACACTTTTTCATTAAAAGCTATAATTCAGTGGAAATGTTTTCTCACAACAACAAAATTCTATTTATCCATTTAAAACAAAATAATTCCTCTGACAAAATAAAGACTCTGATGGAATTTTACACCCTAAAAATCAATATTCTCGTATATAGGTATTATAGGGCAATTTTGTAATTTTCTTTAACCTGAGAAAGTTATGTTTTATGAGGAGTGGCTTAAACTACAATTATCTCCAGTTACTGGAAGTCACATTATCTACCTGTTTGGTGTGTTGCTCCCTAAGATACTAAACAAATTCAATATTTTATTTAACCGAGAGAGTGAGAGAGAGAAAACGCAAGGGCTCACTAACATACCCATTTATCCCAATATTTGTTCATTTCTGTGTAATTATTAAACACTTCTTCTGGCAAAAGAGTCTTTTTAATGAAAAACATCCTCTCGTCTCTTTAACAATAAACAACTTTAGAGCTTTGTTATTGCTTTCGAAAAATCGTCACCTAAATGACTATTTAAGTGTTCGAATAAAATTGCGAGCCAGTGTTTGTCTGACTGCGGATGAAATTAAATCAGAAAAGTGACCAATGATAAGCGGAATCTTGCTTATTTTTGCAAATCATTTCTATATTTTTCACTGTGAAAAATTATTGTTATAATTTTAAACTTTTCCACCTGGTATGAGGTTGATTTTTGGCGAAATTTCATTTAAGAGAGATGTGAGAAAAAAAGTGAATTGCAAATCCAATTGAGTGGGTAAAAAGGAAATTTCTGCTCAATTATTCATCAAAAATGCCAACGAGTCGGCTAAAAATCTCTCGAGAGGTGAGAAAAATGAAGTGGAAGTCATTCTTTTATTACCTTTTACAATCATGTGGCAACTCCTTATTCGCTTGAGAATTTTCTCTACTTCTTCTTTTGGGTTGAAATATGTATAGAAAATTCTCAGTTAATTTGTGTTTTTATTCTCTAGTCACGCAAAAATTCTTGTTTTTGTCCACTTTGCCGAGTGAGACAATAATTAAAGAGATTTAGTGAGTTGAAAATGAGGAAAACATGAATGGAAAAAAGACATAAATTCTCATGATAGAGATCTCTATTCTGTGGAAGGTTCTTTTGGCAAGTTTTCACGTAATTTTTTTCTTTTGAAAATGAAAAGAATTCTTTGGGGATTTTCTCACATTTCAATCCGGCAATAAAATTGCCTGAAATTCTTGATCATTTTTAACTTAATTGATTAGCAATTTTTTGCAGAAGATCTTTTTTATACGGCCCCTAAAACTCTACAACTAAAATACTCTCAACGATAAATTTCCACCTTCAGTAAAATTCATTACCAGTAGAGGAAATTGTACAATTAGTTAATTTTTCAGCGTCATTGAATTGTGACGTTATTATTTTTTCGCATTAATACAAAAAGCAAAATCTCCGCGAGTCTCGTGATCTATGGAACTTTTGCGCTAACCAACTCTCTTGGTCGTGCAATGCGTAAAACAATATTGAACGCGCTAAGAGAAATTGGCAAAAAATACTTTAGAGGCACATTCAGCACACCAATTACCATAAATAGATCGTAGAAAGGAACAAAAATACCTGAGTGAAAATGAAGCAAAAAGCTTTTTGTGAAAATTGCAAAAATATTTGGCTTTGTCAATTCCAACACACACACACGCTCTCTTTTTATCCTCCACGCATCCAAAATGCGTTCACTCCTTTTTCTAATCCACTTTTACACACAATGGCACTTTTAAGACACCAGCATCTTGTGGCTGGTGTATCGCAGAATCACTATTTCAATCGAAAATAGATAAATTGTCGGAGATTTCTGCTCAAATCAATTTATTTTTGGTGTGTTGTTTTTCCACCCGTCCAGACAGCGCAATGACATTTCACCAACTGACAGACCAGACGCTCTGCGCATATGCGCGATGTGAAGTTAGCCACAAGCATTATTTTCACCTCAAAATCACAAGGCAAACGTGGTGAAAATGTGTGCCACCTAAAACGCGCTCTTACTATGCAAAGAGCATAAAGAGAATTGATTACATAATTTTATATACTCGACAGTCTTATCGTCTTATCAGTCTCTCTTCTCTCTAAATATTTTTTTCTGTTTATCCCATGAGATTCCAAACTCCATTTATTCATATTCGCCATTGTTCGAGAGTAAAATTAATCGATTGGAGCACAAACTCTCATATAAAGTAATTTGATATCGCGAATATAATGGGGATGTTTCGTAACAACATCATATCGTTTGTTTACAGATATGCCAGCTAATGGGAAGCATTAAATTTGTATTAAAGTACACAAATTAGGACTTTGCGCACTTTGCAATAAAATATGTTTTTATTACATAAAGACACATCACATCTTTAATGATAAAATTATCATACTAGGATGGTTTTTATCGAATTTTAAAAGAACATGTCTTCTTTAAAAAATGAGAGCAAAAAATTTAAAATCAATTGTTTTAAAAAATAATCTTAATTAAAACATTAAAAATCGAAAAAAATATCCGTAATCTATCCAAATAATAGCGTGATAATAGCTTGATAAGCACTTTAAGTGAAGGAAATGTCTTTGAAGTGATATAATTTCTCAAAATTACAAAAATGACAATTCAAAAAGGATAATTTACGTAATTTATATTCTGAAATTCTTGCATCAAAGGGTTATATGGTTATATTGGTTGTATTATATACCGTTCTATTCGGGAGCAATCTTTATTCTCCAGTTTTCTTGATTTTTCTGGTACTTTCTCGGAATGTTTCAAAGATGGCGCTTCGCCAATATTAAAATTCTGTTTCTTAATTTGGATAAAGGAATGTTTTAAGATATCAAAATTTCCTGTCAAAATTTCTTTAATTTGGCCTTAATTTTTGAATTATTTTCCAAGAACCTCCGGCGCAGGTTCTTTATTTCATCTTCAAAAGTGTTTTTTACTTGTGAAAGTGATATTTTTCGCGATAAATTGCCTTGTTGTTTCTTAATAATTCAAAAATCAACTGACGAAACACAATTTGGGATAAAACCGATAATTCCGATACCAAATCTTGTATTAAAGATTTTAAATCTGTCAAAATTTTTTATTTTTGGAAACTTAAACTTCAGAATAGAGCGAATAGTTATGTAAAATTTCTTTTGAAAGCACATTAAAAATAGTCATTTTGTTAACTTGGAATTTATTTGTTTGCTAGAGAATTTGGAGAATATTTTTTTTTTAATTTTTCAAATTTTTGAAAATGCCTTATTGGCGGACATTTTTGTAAATTCATGCCATGTTCCTTTTGCAATCATTTAGAAAATTTTTAAAAATAGTTTACCTATTCTTCATGCGTTTTTCAATACCGACGTCTAAAATAATAAATTATTTTATAATCAAATAATTTTTAAATTACCTAAAAATTCACAACCAAACGCCAATGCAATGCAATGGTTAACTTTAGAATCTCCCCAAGTTTTAAACAAGTAAACCTATAGGTTACATAAAATGATAACAGCGGAAAATTGCTGTAGGTATTCAATGAATGAAATTGTTGGCAAAAAAAGTTTACCTCTATCCTCTCTTAAATGCCTGATAACACGAAGATAGAGATTTCCCTTTGGCTCTTTGGCAATGTGATACAAATAGTCCGGACATTCTCCCTCTGTGCCCAGAATCTCCTCACAATCTCCACTATCACACTGATCAGCCGGTATCACTGGTTTCTCCACGTGATCTCTGTGCGAACAGAAATTACTGAGAAAGTCCTTTAGCGTGTGATTCTCCGGGGAATCGGTCAACTCGCGAATTCTCGTTGTGGCCTCAAGTTCCAATTCCAATTCTGTGGGAATTGGTGAGAGATCTTCCTGGGCATCAGACTCTTCGCTGATTGAGTGAAGAAATGCCGGTAGTGAGTGATCTTCACGCTTAGGCGTCGACACACTCTGCACGAGGACTTTGATGGTGTTACCAAAGCCACCGCTTGAGTCAAATGGAATGGATGTAGTTGGTCGCCTCTTCTGACCACCCTCGTTCGCATAATCACTCAATAGGCCACCTTTGTAATCCCCAACAGTTCTCTCCTCCACAAACTCCTCGGTAACACCTCCTCCTCGACAACTTGCCATTCTTTTCTTCCGCCACGAGTCACTTGGTCACAGGCATTCGTCATCACTGGCGATTGTAACTATTTTTAAACCACTTTCCCCCGCACACACACTTTATCCTTTCTTTTTGCGAGAGTCCACGCAAAAATTCCTCTCACTGTCTGTCTCTCTTGACTCTCTGTGTGAAAATTCATTCAAACCCCTATCAAAGTTGATAAGATGAAAAAATCTAACACGCACGCAATGAAAAAAAAAAAGAGATGATAATTGAGCTCTACGCGACGTGACGAAGGGCAAGAGAAAGAGAAGAGATAAAAAAGCAGAGTTCTTTCG
Organism: Phlebotomus perniciosus; assembly: GCA_918844115.2. Taxonomy (NCBI): domain Eukaryota; kingdom Metazoa; phylum Arthropoda; class Insecta; order Diptera; family Psychodidae; genus Phlebotomus; species Phlebotomus perniciosus. The sequence goes on along the minus strand of CAKKOB020000529.1, from coordinate 34,194 downwards.
AGTAAATTAATTCGATTTTATAGAAGAACAAAAAATCACTCAGTTGAAGTATTGAGGGGAAAATTGCGTGATTTTCCCTTACAATGTATTATACAATTATGGATAATCTTGCGATATAATGTTACAAATTATATTCATATTAAAAACATTATAGAAATTCTCTATACAGAGTGTGGCGGCTTTTCTGTAATGAAAACAGAAAAGTTTTCCTTTTAGGAAATTTGAGAATATTCTCTCTAATATTGTTCTTAAAATTCTAATTGAAATTTGAATTGAAATTGTTTGAAAAGATCAGTAAATTCTTCATAAAGGAGTTTTATAACAAGAAATATAGCAAAATTTGCAGATTATTCAGCATTACCGATTTTTGAACATTAAACAGCAATTTTATTCACTTTTCAAATTCGATCGGATTTAAAAATGGCTAAGGGTTTCTTCATTTGAAACAAAATTTAGTTTCTGAATAGTTTTCGAGATAAAAACTGCATAAAATCTATTTTAAAATTTGTAGACTTGCTGAATAATTTGCAGGTTCTGCTAAATGCAATCGATCAACATTTTCAAAAATGGATTTAAACAGAAATTTATATATTTTCAATAAGAATTTTATAAACTTTGTTTGAAATTCACACAAAAACTTATTTCTTTCTTTACTTTTCAACTGCCTCACTCTGTAAATGCTCTCTTGAATGGAGAGAACACCTTTATTTCAAATTGAGATCCAATTGACTACATCTCTTAGTTGCAGAACATTAAAAGTAACATTTATTTCACAATTAACATTTCATCTCAAGCCCAAAAAGGTGGGAGAGAAATGTTGTAATTTTCTCTGTCTCGACACACTTTATCAAATCAAATAATTATTATTTGCTTTTAATACAATTAACGAATTTACTTGCTCTCCTCACACTCCAATTTGCAATTAATTTATCTCTCATTTGCAGTAATATGAAAAAAAAAACAGAACTCGTGCTTTCAATTTACAACTTCTCGTTTTCTTTCTCTCCCCTATACGAGTAAAACCCGATTATTGCACTCACATCAAATTATAAATAATTTCTTTTTTTGACACGTCAAAACTTATTGGTGTAAAAACGGTGTAACTGGTCAAAAAAAATTGATTTACAATTCATCCGGCATCACACAATTTTATCATTTAACAGACTCTCTCCTATTGTTCGAGGGAAAAAATATATTTATCAAGAGATTCACTAACTTTTTTTCCCACACTGAATTTCTATGATACTCCTAATGTCTCTCTTCTGAATCACTCAGAAAAAACTTCACTCACATTTTCTGGACGCACAATTGGAAATGAGAGAGAGAATGATGAAAAAAAATTTGTAGTTTCATCGGACTGTCTATAAATAATTATTAAATATTATTAACAAACATGTTACGTACGTCCGGCACTCACAGCGGTTCAGTCAATACTAACACACAACGCAAGTGCCTACAAAAGTATTTTCAGACTCGATAATCGCGCCTCTTTTCTTTCCCTTCTTTTTATTTTTTCTTCATTTCATCGCTTGTGTGCTTTGAAACATTTTTTGATGAAAAACTGTAAAGTCATAAAATGCAGAGAGAGGACATCAAGAAAGCTTAGATAAAAGTTGTCACACAAAATGAGATTAAAGGGGAAAAGTGTGAAATTCTGCTCAATAGGGATCAAGAGGGACTTAGAACCACTTTTTTTTTATAAATAAAAACAATCTTATCAGTTTGCATGTCACCCTTATCAGCAATTTGGCGCATTGAGTGTTATAAGCAGCAACGCGCGGTAGCAATAAATGTCCAGACCGAAAAGAGTCCCATATATCGTCATCCTCTCTCAAAGGCTATTTCTGACCACCAGAAGCCCCACAAATGAATTGTTCCATTGAACAAAAAAGTTGCCATACTCACAATCAAGATCGCAGTTGCAATAAAACAACATTTTATTGATTTCTTTTCCATCCGAAATGAAAAGATAACAGACCCCAAAAAGAAAGCGACGCAATTGGAGGATAAATCCATTTTCTAGATAGAGCTTGAAAACACTCAGTGAATTCTCTCTCGGCGTAAGTCCAAAAGTTTCTGGAAACATTGGCAGTATTCCAAGAATCACAAGTGAATCAGCAATAATGGTCCACACAACATTCGTTGTTTTTTTTTCTCGGAGAAGAAAAAAATCAACAAATGAAACCTTTGACCTTTTATCGAGAGAATATCTCTCTCTAAAAAGCTTTGTCCTACTTCCTAGAATTTCTCTCTCGCCCGCCCCAAAACACACTGTGACTAGAAATTTAACACACATAATATTGTCAACAGCAAAAATCGAGGGGACACGCAGTCGGGAAAATTCGCAAAATGCGATAGAATTGGTAATTTTGCAGTGAAATGCAATTCTCTGTGAAATTATTGTGCAATAGAGGGAGTAAAACGCGATATTTTGGCAATGAAAATAGGAAAAACGCCAAGGAGGTTATTTAAAGACATTACGTGACACATAATTTCACATTTCTTCCATCACTAAAGGCGAGAAAAAAAGAAAGGTTTTTTCTTTGGTTGATTTTTTTTAATGATGGAAATGTTGGCAGATCATGTCCAACACGATGACAGAAGATATCGAGATAAGTATTATTTTTCAAAATTAAAAAAGAAAATTTGTATGTTAAGATTTCAAATTACCCAAAGAATAGGATCAAAAATTTAAAGCTGAGAATATATATAGCAAGCCAACTATAAGCCATTTAAACTTTAATCTTGATCTAAACTCCAAACTAACCTCTCTTATTCGGCAACTTTTTGGAATCTGGATTCTTGATACCTTGAAATATCTATTAAAACTTTCCTAATGTTAGACAGATGGCGCACCATAAAATTTGGTTTCTGGATCTAAATAACGACAATATTTCATATTCGGTCTGACTATTTAGTTTGGAACTAGACGTTCAGAAACCAATTCTTACGGTGCGCCATCTGTCAAACATTAGGAAAGTTTAAATAGATATTTCAAGAAATCAAGAATCCAGATTCCGAAAAGTTGCCGAATGGAGGGGTAACTCCTCTAGGTATTCGGCAGTTTTTTGGAATCTTGATTCTTGATTCTTCTCGAAAATTTTTAAAATTTTACTACTGTTTGACAGATGGCGCACCTTGAAATTAGGTTACTTTGGACAACTACAATATTTGAAATTCGGTTCGACTAACTTTCTTTGGAATTAGACGTCAAAGGCTTTAATTTTTTGAAATTTTTCCGAAATGTTGACTGTTTAAGTGCTTTTGATGGCTTAAATTGCCCACGAATTAGGGGAAAGGAGATCGAACGCATTTCTCTATTTGGATAATTTCTTTATCTGAATCCAGAAACCAAATTTCAAGGTACGCCATCTATCAAACATTAGGTAAATGAGGATATTTAACAAAAATATTTCAAGGAATCAGGAATCCAGATTCCAAAAAGCTGCCTAATAGAGGGGTAAATCTATTGGATCTTTTTGGAAATTGCATCGATTCATTCTCAAGATATTTTGTCCTTAAAATTTTGAAAATGTTTCCGACCAAAGCGTCATTAGCGATAGTCAGATGAACTCCGATATACTGGGAAGATGTAGCATTTTGCGAGATGTTTCTAAAACGTGCTCATAATTAAAATCAAACTCATCATAGTAACCAGAGATATTTTTTTTGTAGACCCTTGTTTTATTACCATCTGTACAAGTACAATAAATAATATTTCCGTCAATTCTTGCTAAATAAGTCTTGAGGAGTATATGCCCAATGGCATATCTCATAAAAAATTTAACATTTATAGAACATTTAACATTAAAAAACACTAAAAGTATCTACAACATTGAGTAGTCCAATAGCCTAGGCCTCTTCAGCCTTCT
>CAKKOB020000528.1:0-46638 GCA_918844115.2 Phlebotomus perniciosus | reverse complement strand
GACGTGTGCTCTTCCGATCTTATTTTACTCTTTTTTTTTAGTCTTTCTTTAGTAGTCATATTGTGAGATTGAGTAAAATTCAATCTTATTTTATGGCGAAATTTCTGAATTTGAGTATCAAATGGTCAAATGTGTCTTTGTGTGACGAAAACATTTTCATTTCCAACTGAGATAATGAGAAATATTTGGTATATTCCTCCAATATGGGATGGAATATTAAAATATTAAGAGTATATGTCCTTTTATTGCATCCACAGAAGTGTTAAAGTTTTATGTGTGGTTAATTATTGGGAAAATATTGGGGTCAATTTTATATCGGCAGACGAGAAAGGAAGCAATCAAACTGTTCAAGTTTTTCGTCCATGGGAAAGGGAAAAGGTCCTCGAGAGGACGTCAATATTAGGCATTTGAGGAGAGAGACATTTGGAATAAATGGAAGTTTCCTATCTGTTTTCGGCCCGGGGAGAAAACTGTCCACAAGGGCGGAAAATGGTCAATAATTGATGGTTGGAGTGGACGAAAGTGAGCAGCTGTTGGATCATTTCGTGAACACTGGAGAATTTTGTAGCCATTATAAACATGGAAATGATATTTAATATTCCATCTCGTGAATTCATGGCACGCACGCAATCCACATGGCAAATGTTGAATCTTCCTTGCCGTCTGTCTCGCTCACCATTTTATTGAAATCTATCTCCTCGGTTATGTTTGTGTGGACACACAGAAGGTGGAATTTCAATGGGAATCGTGACATAACATCATTCTATGTGGAGATCCGTCGTTGATACCAGGGCCACCCCTATATTGGACCACACGGACGAAATGGACGAAATGTTACGAGAAGAATCGTCATAGGAAGAAAAAATTCCTTCACCCTCAAATGAAGCATCATATTGCTCAATGTGTGGTTTTCAACCGAAATATTAGTCCTATTCGCACACCCTGCTACCTCATCCCATCATTGTCAAATCCGAAATAACAATATTAAGCCTTTTAACTGCTGCAAATGGTGAGAGAGGAACAACCCCACACATCTCCCCCATGAATTCCATTTAGAAATCCAATTTAAGTTGTACACCACAGCCTCACGTTGTACATTCGACAGTGAATGAGTCTCGTAAATTTCATACATTTCAAAAAATTGGGAAAGTTTTCCGAGCAAAAATTTCTGTTACTTCTGCTCTCGACGACTTTAATGGGGATGAAAGTGAATGGGCGAGATTTGAGACTTTTCCGTTCTCTTTTATTGGAATTTATGGTGTGTTATAGTGGTTGTAGTAATTAAAGAGAAATTTTAACTATAGCCAATGTGAGTGCAACTTGGGAGTACAAACAAGAAATGGAAGGAAAGCCACAAAGAAACTCTAACATGTTGCATTTATTCACAAACAAAAGGGGAAAAGCTTTTTGTGTATTAAGAATTCATGGGATTCATGAGATAGATATTTTTTGCTATGGTGAAAGGTAATTGGGAAATTTTATTTAATGAGTTTTAAGCTGCAAAAGAAATGCGTGAAATATCCTCTGAGAATTTTAATTAATTAATTCAATTAGAGCTATAATAATATGTATGATAAAAAGTGTCAAAAGCAATTATAGTTGGTTAATTTATTCAGAAATTATTTCATATCAAAACGACTTTCACAAAGGAAAGGCGTAAAGCTTTCAGATGGACTTTGAAAGCTCATATTTTTAATTACCTGCAAATCCTGCAATTCTTAACCGATTTTTCAATTTTCTTACAGTTTTGGAAAGGTATTACACTCATTACATTCACTAAACTTTCCGACTTTAAAAAATATGGAAAGTTTTGTAAAGCTTTCGGATAATTTAAAGAACTTTTGATGTTCTTGTTAAGCTTTTGAAAATTCTAGAGAGCTTTGCAGATTTTCTTGAGGCTTTCACAGCTAACTTTAGAAACCTTTCTTAGACAGCTTTGTCAAAAAGCTTTCTTAGACAGCTTTGTCAAAAAGCTTTCTTAGACAGCTTTGTCAAAAAGCTTTCTTAGACAGCTTTGTCAAAAAGCTTTCTTAGACAGCTTTGTCAAAAAGTTTTTTAAACAACTTTTGTCAAAAAGCTTTCTTTAGGAGGCTTTCATAGAAGGCTTTGGAGAACTTTCTTAGAAAACTTATAAAGCTTTCTTATGCCCCGCATACACTTGGGGTTTAGCCTAGAAGACTTAGCGGCTAAAACGGGGCTTCTACTGTAGTCTGTTCGGATCGCGCTTAGCCTAAGCACCAGAACAACTTTCTAAGGAAATTCCTTTGCGAAAAGCAGGTCTATCGAAGCCCTGGGCCTCGCTTTAGCCACTAAGTCTCCTAGGCTAAACCCCAAGTGTATGCACGCCTTTAGGAGCTTTCTTAGTAAGATTTCGTAAAAAACTTTAAAAGACTGTATAGAAAATAAAATTAATAAGATGAAATCTCTTCAAAGCTTTTGAATTGGAGCTTTGGGGATCTTTTCAACAATATGTGGAAGTATTGGAAGTAGTGTACGTCTTTCTCACCATAATATCCCCCCTTGAAATTATATAATACGTATTTCAATTTAGTTACAAGTTACAAATAAAAATTTAAATATGGGAAACGGAAATAATTAAAAAGTTTTTTTTAATTCCTAAGGATTACCCAGTTTTGGTTACAATGGAAAGTCAATTTAGAAACATCATTAAATTTAAGTTAATTAAAATACCATTAATTTAGCATTCGTTTAATCATTTCCGCCACCACTGTCTATTTCTTTAAATAATCTTTCTCTCGAATCTTGCTTATTGAGTCACCTTAAAAGCTCTTTAGCCGCTGAAGCTTTTACTAAAGGTTAAAAGGGCGGAATGAAATTTTCATTGAAAGGTTTCAACCATCACAGATAATATATCGCCCTTAAGCGGATGACATTGAAGCGCCGTGAGACATCTGAAGGGGTGGCGGAAGTGCTTACTGTGTCTAAAATCACCCCAACTGTGAAATGCGGGTGACAAGTTGGGTGGGATGCGTTCATTGGGGATTTCCACGGAATAGACAACGTGTGTGTACAAATGTGAGAGATGGTTTTCGAAACAATACATCAGGAATCACAATGCTTTCACAATTTAGACATTTCCGCCAAACATGGTGTGATGTGGGTGGGACTCAAGTCTAAAATCCATCGAGGGAGAACACCTTTTCGCTTACACCTTTGCCTCCAATCAATTTTCCCACTGGAATTTTCACCCTAAAATATTTCAATGAAGCACCAAAAGTTTAGAGAATGGAATTCCGACAAAAAGTGCCCTAAATTCTCTCCCCTTTCCTCGCGGAGAAGCAAAAGGGTTTTATGTGGTCTCGAGAGTGGAAAATATATTATAAAATAAAAAAAAACATAAATAAATAAATTTCACACGTGATTAACGTTTTTTGCCCCATTGAATTTCTCCAAACTATTTTTGCGTGCTGCAGTGTTGGGGAAAACTATTAATTTCAGTGGGGTAAATGGATTTTTTATCTCAATGAATTGACAAAGAGATTTATTGAATGTAGAGACAAACACCAACAAAATATGCAGAAAAAAGAGCCTTGTTCGCTTTTCAAAAAAAAATGTCCAAGAGCTTTTTTTTGAAATATATCCCCTGATTATTTTTGCTAAATTGCAATAAACTTTCATTGCAGCATTTTTATTTGTGGACACAGCAAAAATCCACCAAATTGCCTCTTTATTGGCTAGCGCATCACGATGATTTTCATCCCCATAAATTCCCTCCCCACCTTCCATATTTTCTACAGGCTCTTTCAAAACATTTTTTTCCGGTTCGCATCGTCCTTGTCATAAAATTTCAGAGATTCAGATATAAATGATATTATGGATGGCATGCGGAGGGACTTGCATCTGCGCGACATGAGGACAAATTAGGACAATGCTTCCATCGCGATGATGCCTAAAGGAAACTTTTCTAAGAAATTGCTGCAGACAAAGTAACTTTCTCAGCTGGTGACATGGGTGAGAGAAATTGATAAAATTGATTGATGATGAAAATCGAATTCGTTGAAAAATGAAATGAGACACGTGAAATGGATTCTTTTTACGATTGTCGTCTCCAAGTATCAATTTACTGTGTCCTCCTCCATCTGATTGATTGGCAGTATCGAAAGGAGATGTCTCCATATCTCACGATACACCCTCCATGTCCGAACAGTAAAAAATCGACAGCCACCAACACCCCAAACGGTTATTTTGTATTAAAGTTGTCGGAAACGGATTCGCTGCAATCTGCTCTGAGACACACAATCAACTCCATTTCCGGCATTGGGGATTGGAGTGAGTTTCAAACCCCTTTATCCAAAGAGCATCATTTATATTGTATTTCTATGCAAGGATAATTTACTTGACGAAAAATGTACAATAAAGTTTTGGAAAAGCTTGAGAGAGCTTTGGGAGAGTCTGTGAAAGCTGAAAGCTTAAAAAATGCTTTCAAATCTTTTTTTAGCATGTTTTGCATGTTTTGTTTGAAAGTTTTGAAAGTTCATCATGGATAAGCTCTAAATGAATTAGATAAACTCAGAAATCTTAAAAAAAAACTCAAATCTCTAAAATTAGTTTAAGTTTTACAAAGTTTAGAAAAATAAAATAATAAATAAAATGATTAATAAATCCGAAATTCTAAGAAAATCTTTAAGATTAAAATTTCGAGAAATTATTGTTCTTTTCTAACTTATTCATTAATATTTACCTCCTCTCCTTTTCTCTTGTGAAAATTTGTACACATTTCCTAAGCTCTTTCCCCTAAGCTTATACTTTATTGGATGTTTGACTTTTGTGTGTTTTCACAGTTCTGAGCATTTTCTATGTTGAGCAAAGTTTGCGGAATGCTGTCGGCCAGGAAATAGCCATCAAACAAAGTGAAACAAGAGGTGGCCATCGGTTGACCACCTCTCACCTCTTGCGTACAATCCCATTGTACTCTTGAGTACGACTCACACCACAACAATTCCGAATATGATCCCAAGAGACCGGAGCTCCCTTGAGGCATACCCAAAGCGCACAGGACGCCCCATAAGGGTGAACGAAAATGCCAGGAAGAGGAAGTGTGCGAAAAAGAGGTGGAGAGGGAGATTTATTATCTATAGCCTATGTTATTGACTTAATCAGTTCAACAAGGGAAATTCCAATTCGGCTTCATGCAGAAATTTTACCATCTATAATCACACTCCAGAGGAGAAGAATTTACACAAGGGACACTTTCCAGGAAGGAATAAAAAAACACAACTTGGAAATTGTCCATGTCGATTGCCTTTTTGGCCTTTCTCCTTCCACCTCCCACGCATTTAGAATAAATCTCAAAGCACCGGAAATCCCTTTTTCTTCAGGGAAGATTTAGCATTTTCTTTTTCGGATGTCCCGGCAGGATATGGTAAGTTGTGCTGGTTGAAAGTTGGAGAAGGAAATTTAATTGAAAATAAATAATTTATGTTTCGAATTATCTCTACACTTCTGTTTGCAGATGCAATATCATCTCTTGGCTTCTGTATCTTACCTGAAAAATTGCTTATATTTTTAGGTGACACTTTAATCAAAAATCCGTTTACTCGGGTATATGTTCTCGACGCTGCTGGGTAGGTGAGCAGAGTTGAGATTTGTGTAGAAGAAAGATTGATAGTGGAAGAAGTTTCTTCAAAAACATTTGCTGCTTGAAGAAAGCTTTGAAGAGCTTTCAAAAAAGCATTAGTGAAATCTATAAAAAAAAAACTCTAAAAAATTTCAACCAAAGGAATATCTGATGCGAATATTAATGTTTAAAAAGCTTATATTTTTTATTAAAAGTTTGAGGAATACCTCCTACATACTTCAAGAGATTCACAATTAATTTGAAAACTCATAGATGTTTGGAAAGCTATTGAAAATGCTCGGTAATTATTCTACAGACGCTTATAAAACAAATTAATAAATTAAGAAAATCCTCAATTCCTCTTTCTTTGAAAAGAGAAAAGAGTCATTTCCAAACACCAAGTCTGGTGTTAAATAAAAGAAAACTACTGCTATATACAGACAGATCAATAAGCAGCTAACTCTTGACTGTCTATTTTTGGGTGTTTCAAAAATTTAACACTTTTATTTTGGAGCAAATCAACATCCAGCTTCCTACATGTGAAGCATTTTAAATTTTATCCATTTTACCCAAATCAATGCTGTTGGCCATATTATGCTCCCTCCCAGTCTAATCTGAAGAGCTTAAATAAATAATTAAAGTAGGTTACTCTGAAATTTTAAAGCCACCTGGGAAATGTTAAAGTCCAAAATCAAGTCAATCAATCATTTTTTTTCATCCCTGCGGTTATTTTTCAACTCTGTGATGGGAGGAAGGAAGAAGTCACGGCAACAAAGGTGACAGGTATGGGTTGGAGGAAAATTGATGCTACATGTGTTAAATTTTACACCGCAAAAGAACACATTCTGAAAGCATGAGTTTCCTCAACATAGATGCTTCTGCGCCAGACAAGAGTAATACAAGACTTTAATAGTTCACCACTTGGGGTTTGTAATTATCGCCATTTGGGCAGGATGCGCCGGTAAAATATCAGGTGGTTTAAATGATTATGAGACTGTGGGGGCGTCACAAAGGGCGACCTTCTCGCTGGGGGGCGTGCATTTAATGTCCAACTAAATGAAGAGATGTCTATTTCCATCTCCTCAAAAGAGCCTCTTCTGACCATTTCGTCCCCGGCAAATGATACACCCCCAGCAACTGTTGGACATATAAAAAGAGTCCACGAAATTTATCTTTCAACTAAACTCTGATACTTCTTTTTACGATTCTCACAAGCATGTCAGTAAAACCGTGGAACAAAAAATCCACAATGACATCACAAATTCACCTTTTTCATGGGGAAATTTCTTAGTATACTTTCACCCCCTTGAGCTTTAATATCACAATCTTAACACTTGATGCTTTTAATAAACCATTGAGCAACTCCTTTCCGCGCGTGTGTCTCCCCTCAACCCACATTGTAATGAATTTTCCCATGAGAAAATTCACTCTCGTTGGCTCTATCCGGTGAAAGATGATATGAAGTGACTGTGGAAGAAATTGCGATAAAGTCTGATGCGGATGTCTCAGGAGGAGGGCTTCGCAAGGAGAGAGGTTTATGATTTACGGGAATTTTTACTCCTTTTTTTTCTCCTAACACCCCGCCCACGGGATGGTGATGAAAATGAAAGCGGAAGTTGTTACAGACACGATGTTGTATAAATTAATATTTTTTTTCTCTCTCCGGATTGATTTTCATTTTTATCTAAGCTTTCTCCCTGTCTTCACTTTCTTTTAAAAAAAATCCATTTCGAGGCTTCACGCTGTCTTCATTCTAATCTCTCTTTCAGGAAGAGCCTCGCTTTTATGTATATATTTTGCCTCGTTTTCCGTGATATCGCCAGAACATGCGTCAGAAAACATTCTTTTTTATCTTCTTCCACAACTTAATAAATGTTCTGTTCAATTTCATCGCTTCAGCTTCAAATTTCAATTTCTCTCGTAGGCTAAATTTCATTGTTGGGATATAAAGAGAACTTTTCTCCCAGTAACTCTCATGTGTCTCCGGGTAAATAGGACAAATAGGAACGATAATCACTTTTGCGTGTGTGTTCCTCATCTCTTACACACATTTTCCTTGAATGATATAAAGATACTTTCATTTTTGCTACATACATATCTCTGCAAAAAGATGAACTGGAAGAGCGGCGAAATGTGAAAGTTTTCTTATTTCCTTATTTGAGGCGAAATTTATCTCATTCAAAGGAAGGTCGACTTAAAGTTATATGTTTTTGGGGAAATGGAAAAAACAAACTGAAAGGTGAATTTGTGCTGATTCGGATTTTCTTTAAAAATTCAGGATTGCGTTGTCGATAAATTCAAAGACAAATAATACCTACTCTTCGATTGAACACGTAATTTAATAAGACGAATAAGATCATTAATTCTGAAGACAACATTGAACTACATCCAAACAGACTTCGCTAACTGCACTGAATGAAAGTTTTTGGGTTTTTTTAACCAGAGATCTTATGGTGTTCATCAGTAGGTTTTTGTAAATTAAACCAAACATTTGTTGACATCGTCTTCGAAATTTTGACTAAAAATCCTGAATTTAAACAAAACATTTGTTAAATTGAGCAGGACACTTGTGATTTCACAATTTCTCAATAAAACCTTTGCTAAATTGACAAAGTACTTTCAAAGATTTAACCAAAGTTTTGAAATTTTAAGTCAGCAATTGACAAAATTTGGCAATATCCATGAACAATGAAAATCTTTTGTTAATTCTACCAATTTGTTGGTAAATTCATCCCATATTTTTCATTCAGCTGTTTAAATTTTTCCTCCCTCTCTTATCTTTGAACATAAAATTTCTTGCATGAACTCATTGATCTGCATTTCCAAACTAAACGATTTCTAATTTAAAAATAAAAAATCGATTGATTACCTTATCATCTTCTCTGAGAGACATCCGACGAGTTAAGGCAATAAAAACTTTGCTCTCATCTCCTCCTAAAGTTTCTGGTAAACAAGATAGATAAAAACATACGTAATTAGCCAAAACTATGAAGAGCTGACCTTAGAGAGAAGGCATGATATTTGGGGAAGCAAAAAAATAATTTGGACATTTCTTTTTCACCTCAGTCAACATGATACAGATCCTCAATGAAGACACGAGATATAATTTCTCGTATTCTCATAAGAACGTTAATTTTCCTGGTGTCGAGTGCACATGAAATGTTTTCATATTAATTTACGGAAACACAATGGGAGGGCAAAATACTCCACACTTTGGAGTGTAATTGTGGGTAGGAGAGAGTGAATGTGAAGTGGCAGCAGCTTTGAGGGGTGTCTTTGCCTTAATCTAAAAACTGCTATATATGTTTTATATACATATTTCGTAAATGCAAAGTGAATTTATATTGTGAACAACAAATTTCCTAGTAGATTGCTTTTTGCTTGGGGAAAACAAGTGTTGCTACATGAGCAATATTCCATACCCTGAATTCATGTCACAACAAACAATTACACATCCCTAAAATAATCCTCGTTTACCGCCTCCACAATCATTGGTAATATACATATTTAATAAAAGATATCAAAGAAAATTCTGGGATATTTAAATTTCCTCCACGCGGTGTGTCTCGATACTGTGACAAGGGATAAATAGCATTTGAATTCACATGAAATGAAGCTTAAAATCCAATTGATGCTATCGTGGCTTCAAAGCGCTTGATTTTCATGGAAATTTACCGTTTCGGCAATGGTGTAGGATTTCCAAAAGATTGCTACATTCTGTCCCAGAGCTGAATTCAATCCTGCAAAACATGAGACGCCCCCAGCTCAGAAACAACCGACACAACGCCTTCACTTGATATCCCTATTTAGATAATGTATGTATATCGCGTTACCAAAGTATGTAATACATATATATTTAAAATGTCTTTACACCATCATTGAGAAAAATAATATGATTATATAATCCATCTTCAATAACACAACAAAATGGGATAGAAAGCCAACAAATCAAAATATTATTCTTGCCATTCATATGGCTGAAAGTAATTTTAATTCCATTTCAGATTTTGTGAGCAAAAAAAAGATTCAATTTACGCTTTTATGCGCACTACTTTTCTCTGGGTTAAAACATTTCAAAGTGTGCAAAAATGAGTCGCCAAATAAATGAGCCAAAATGCACTTAATTATAATATTCCATAGAGTGAGACTAGATAACCACGCCATTCCATAAATTTTCATTAAGAAAACTTCCCTCTCTCGCACATTGTCAACACTTTACTGCACTCACGAGCTTTTACACATTTGCATGCTCTCTCGCCTGAAATGGTGGGAAAATGCAACCCTCAAGATTTTTCATATTTGGCTCCAGGGGAAAAATTTGTGGGGGAGGACTTTTTGCATCACAAAAAGTTCGTGAGACAAAAGTTGTTGGGTTGAATTCACAAATTGAAATATTGTAACGATGAAGAAGCTTCTTGAATGAGATCCACCATTCCTGGAATTTTTGCTTTGAGGGCAATTCAATGTGCCAAAAATATAATCGAAGTTTCTTCAACATCCGAGAAAGGTAAAAATATATTATGTATTTGTAGATTTTTCCCCTATTATTTATATATCCTAAATGTCAGGTTTTTTATACCTACGTTTCCTGTTAAACGAAGCCACGCGTTTTTCTTCTCGTTTTCATTCAAAATGTTTGTTTTTTCGAGGAGGCTACTCACCTGCTACGAGCAAATTATATATTTTTTGGTTTAAGTAGTAAATTTAAGTAGGTATAATTAATTAAGTAATTTTATTTTTTCTAACATGAATTTAACGTTCAGTCGAACTGAACAATAAGGGGTAATTAGCCAGACAGGACATGAATGGTGGATCGGGTGGACCCGGAAGTTGTTCAAACAGTTCCAATGAGGTACCCGGATGTCAATTAAATATCGATCATGCTCAAGACTAACCTTTAATCGTCACCTCTTGCCCCATTTCTTAAGCCGCTTCTCCTGGTGCTGCAGGAAATCCTGCTGCTTCCCAATCACGCTCCCTGGACGGACAGTTCGGAGCCACGCGACGGCCTCTAGGGCGGAGAAGTCGGTGTGTTTGATCAGGAAGGCAGCCACGAGAGTTCCGGTACGTCCTAGACCGGCCCAGCAATGAATAGCCACGATTCCTGCCCTCTCAGCGATGTCCAGGAATGCCCTCGTGAGCTTGAGAGTGGGAGCTGTACAGTCCTTGTAAATCAGCTCATGGTGAGCGATTCCGGCTTGTTGAAATCTTCAAAAATTAAAAAGAATAGAAATAAATTTTTGAATTTCATGATTAATAATTTAAAAGTGATTAATTAGAAAATTTGAATTATTTTGTCAATTTATCAAAAAGACTTAAGCAAGTAATAGTAAAATTTCTGCATGAAATTTGACAAAGAACAAAGTTTAAAGAAGTTATAATCTTATTCAAAGCTTACAACTTAGCATCGTAGTTCGGCTCGCAACATCTCACAACTGTCCTTATGTTGTTCTTCAAGAAGTAGTCAATGTATCTGCTGACGCTGTAAAAGCCACCAGAAAGTCGCTGGGGCGCTGGAAAAGCCACAAATTTCCCGGGCACTAACCACGTGATGTCTCCCCCATTGGGGCTCTGCAGGTGTTCATAAGTAGCCAGGTCAAAGGAGTCAAGATCGAACAGTCCACAGACGGTTCTGGCTTTCTCGAGGCTCATTAGACAGTTCTCTAGTGGGAGCCTCGAGGCTGATTCTGTGTTAGAGGTATCACGAAAGGGCACCAAACCAGGGCTCAGACTCTGTAGATTGAGCCACACCTTGGCAGCGGGAATTTTTAACGCCAAGATAGCGAAAGCCCCCACGAGAAAAGCTGCATTGGTGAGATTTTCCCGCTCTTTTACATTTTCAAAGAGCACAACTATTCTATGAGAGTACCGACAATTTTGAAGGATTTTTCTCAGCTTAGCGATATAAGAGACCACCTGGCCCATGTCCGGAGGTCCAAAATAACTAGGAAAGCTGCTGAAGGTCACCTCAGTTTCCAGGAGGGCAGGAAAAAATGCGATATCTTTGTCGTTTTGCGGTTTAACACCATTTTCCAGGGACACGAGGCAAAGACGCCCGTTAAGGATTTCACTATAGTACTTTACTTTACTCATTTGGTGTCCTTCGTGATTTTCTTGCGGGAAATTTAGGGCGAAGAATTTTCACGAGAATTTTCCAGGAGATGAACAATTTTATCAGGTTTCGGATAATTTATAAAACAATTTTGACCAGGTTCCGTTAATTTATAAATCAGGCATTTTTTTTATGCATTTCAGGCAATTTTTGATAATTTTCGTATCAAATAATTTTTTATCAATAACAATCGTACCTCTAAAAGCCATCTCATCATCAATGTCGTGCAAGATTCAAATAAAAGCAAAAGTGCGTCTAATATTCACAGCTTTAACTCATGAAAATGCATGAAATCCATTTTCAGTTCATTTGAAGTTAGTAAAGTAAATTCTAGCTATAAAGCCACCTTCTCACGATTGAATGCACAAGTGGTGTCGCAACGTAGTGCACATTAGATATCATCCATGTTCACAGAGATCACCTTGAGCTCTTTGATGATGATGGTTTGTGCAGAAGTGATTTCCATTCACAACGTGCAGCCATACAATCTATATTCCTCAAACCAATTCCCCACAGAGTGTTGAAAAATGTTCAATCCAGAACTGCGGGTAAAGTTCTCGAGTGCGCCAAAGGTGAAGAAAAGTTATGTTGATTCTCGTTTTGCACGCAAGGTGCTCAAGTGAGCTCAAAAAATTAGTAATTGTGGCAAGAAATACTCTGTTTTAAAGTAGAACATTTGCTAGCGAATGCAATGAAAAGCGCGTGTACCTCATATTAAAGTTATGATGTTTGCTCCGAATACAAATGAACTACAAGCTCACACATTTGCTCGATGAAACGGACAATTCAATCAGCCTAGAATTTCTATCAATTATCTCGTTAATTTATCCATGAAAATCAATTCCGTGTTTCTAATGATGATCCTAACGGAGTCATGGAGAATTACATGTGCTTGAAAAAGGCATTTCGTATGGAAGATACGTTTCAATTATTTTGAAAATTATTACAATTTTCAACTTGCAACATTCAATTGTCAGACTTTTCGCTTTCAAACATTCCTTCGCCATCCCACGAATTTCCTGCTGGCCTAACAATATAGCTGCAGCTGAAAAGAGTTTATGTTGGAATGTGTTGAAGAGAAAGTTTCATATCATTTTCTCTATACCGACGATATCACAAAAGGAGTAAAAGTTTTTGATGTGGAAATTTTTGTTGAACTCTGTGTGTAAAAAAATTCTATTCGTAAAATCTAAATTTTATTTCGAAAGCTACGAAAACAAAAAATCGCTTCAAAGTCCCATGAAGCGAGAAATTTGAGCAGAATTTAAAGAAAAAAGTTTATGGGCCTTTTGAAAGACTTCTCGGAGTTACTTTTAAAATTTAATGAGGCTTTTGATTAGTGGAAACATTATATTGCGAATATTAATTTAAGATATACCTTCGTGTGGATGAGCTCTTCATTGAGAAAGTAAAGTGCGAAGGAGCTCCTCTGCATTATGAATTCTGTTTTAATGAAAAACCCACGATATTCCTGCAGGTGAGAGAATATAATTAAAAGCTTCGAAGAATAGCTAATTATATCGCTGTGGGAGGATTGCATGGAGGATTCAATTGAAATTTACTTGACACTAAGTTGCTAGTCATTCTTGTAATTTTCACTTCCCAAAGAACGGAACATTAATCAATGTGGATGGGGGACAAAGGACCCCTCACGGGTGGAGGTAATTAAGAAAACTTACCGTTCGCGGCTGAGATGATCAACTGAACAACACGTTTTAGGACTCGCGAAACCGTCGCTGGGGAAGTTTTCACGCGGAGGATGAGATGAGAACCTGAAGGGGTAATGATTTTAACAACGAACTCCTGAGCAAAACTTGTATCAAAAGTTTTTAAGTGCATTCCACACTTTCACTGCTCGTCGAGCTCGTCACTTTATGAGGTGTCACTGAAAAATTTTGCCAACAGGTGCAAATAACGGTGGTTCAGCATAATGTAAGGTAATTTTTAAGATTCAAGAAGATTCTTGCAAAATACTTTAAGAAAACTCTTCTTCTGTTTATGTCCTATTGTTGAAAGCTTTACTAATTTTATTGTAAAAGCTTACGAGACTTCGTTTAAAACCTTTCAAAGCTTGAACAAAACAAAAGCTCATTAAATAAATCAAATTGTTTTTTGTTGTTTCTCGACGAAATCCCCTCATCTTTTCTTTTTTTCATGGATAAATTCAAATCTTGACTAAAAGCATTTTTCATTAAATTATCTATATTCATATAAATATTAATAATAGTATATTTATTATTGTTTATTCCAGGTTGTTTCAAAATAAAGTCAAATATTCAAAGCCTTGTTACAAATAATAAACAAATTATCCCCTTTGACATATTCTTACATTTATCAAAGGACATTTTGTAGGTATATTCGATATATTTAAACATATTCAGTTCTTGAGATGTTTAAAAGAACAATGTAATTTCTATTGAAGCTCTACAAAATTTCAAAATCTCATAACTTTTCTTTTAAAGCTTTGCATAACATTTGAGGTCTTAAATTTCCCACAAAAAGCTCAAAATAAATTTTGAAAACAAGCAGGTATAAAAGAGTTTTAAAAGTTCATCTCTAAATTTCCAGAGCTCGAGATCTTGAATCTTTTACTGTACGCTACTCCTTAATAATATCTCTCCTTTGAAAATACCTCTTGTCTATAAAGGATTTTCTTTGCAATGCTCATATTCCAGAAACAAACAAACATCCCCAATTAGAGAAAATTGCTCTCTTAATAAATTAAACACCTATATTTCATCTTGACTTCTCTCTAGAAAGCAAATTTTCTATACTATCTTATCTAGATAAATTAACTTTTGAAATTGCTGATAAAGTGACTAACTGTTTATTCCCCAAAAGCTCAACTTCTGAAGAACATGAGGTGTTATATATACATATATTAAAACTTTAATTTACCTATCACACCTGCTTTTCACTGAATCTCCGAAATACACTTTCCATTCACCAATTTTCCGCTTGTATTGGAAATGTTGCTCCATCGTTGTATATATGATTTTACAATTTCCTCTATACTCTCTCTCTCCCATGGCATCGGCTGAGGCATTGACAATCCCCTTAGGGGTGTTAAAAGTTAAAATTGTGGTCGAGTGTGGCATCCAGGAATGAATGGACTCTTAATTCTCCTGTGGCCTGAAGTGCTTCATTAGGGCCTCCCTTCGCAGTTGTGCATTTTTATCTCAAACCACCCCCTCCATCACTTGCGTCCGCAAAAGAGCTTAAAAGCTCCAAATGACACACACATGGGGAGTGTCTGATGTGTTGCGATAGTCAAATGTTTTTTCCCCCCATTGAGATTCTCCCGCCCAAAAGCCTCATGTCGGTGTGGCTCCGCAGCTTGAATTTATATTCCGTTTGCAAATAAATTCACCTGCTTTTGCTGCATTTTTACATCACACACACGCGCCTGTGTTTAGGGGATGTAGGTCAATGGGATTTGGTGTATTGTGTACTTGAATTTGGTGGGACAACTTGCCCGGATGATAAAGCGGCGATGCCTGCGAATATGAGAGAAAAGGATGTGGAAGGATGTTCTGACAGCAAAACCAACAAAAAATACCTTTATACTCATTCGTATTGACATTTGATAATTGAGCCAGGATACGGAATTGTTGAGCTGGTGACAGTGCATTTCACAGTTTAAGACATGCCCTCCCACCCTCACCCAATAGCTCCTTCAATGATGCATCTTTCGGATTTACAGGTATGATACAGCATAAGGACTGTGTCGATAACTATGGAAACGACTTCAATGGTGGATAGTATGCATTAAAATTGCTCAAAATCATTCTGAAAAATTTTGGATTTGCTAGAGATGGGAAGTTCTATTAGTCTGGCCCAATTCTTTTTTATGCACGAGTGTCCTTAGAAGTGGAATTGATATAAATTATGCCAAATTTTTTTTAAACATTCAAAACTTCAAAAAAAAAATTTACGGCTTTTGGGTAAACTTCTGAGCTTTTGTAATTCATTTTGAACTTCTTGAAAGAAGTATTATTTAATATTTAGTATATATAGTATATTTAGTATATTATTTAATATTTAGGAGATATTTTATCACTCTTTAAAAAAAGCTTTCTAGAATTGCAGTAAAATTTGTGCAAAAATTTACAAGCTTTAAAAAACATATAGAATTTAAGAAATAGACATTTTTGATAGCCATCACAAATCTCCATTAGCTTTCTTAGAACCTTTTAGTACAGAAAATAAAATTTATAAGATGAAAGCTCTCCAAAGCTTCTGAAGAGTATAGGAAGTGTCGATGAGCTTTCATATACGTAATGTGGAAGTTCTGGAAGTGGGTGTACGCCCTTTTGACTTTAATATTATATATGTTCCCTGATTATCATATTCTAGGATAAGCGTTCTAGGAACTTAAAGTAGACTAAAGTTCTGCTTCCTTAATTATCGAAACAGTCTGTTGGGGTAGACTATATACAGAATAAGCGACAACTCTCAATTCGATGCGACATTTAATCAATACTGTACGACAAACCCCGTGGGCAAGAGTTTCCACCAGAAACTTTAGAAAATTAATAGTGAAAATTTCAATTAGGCTAAAGCAAACAATTGAAATTGTTGCAAAAACATTATTACATTAATAATTGAATAATAACAAATTGCATCGTAGCGAGGAAAAATTCCATTGTTGATTGCGCATGGGAAATTGCAGGTTTGGCCTCTACGAACTAATCAGACTCAATTCTTGAGGCATACCAAATGCCAATGATGCAAATGCTTGGGAGAATAAACATAAACTCCTTCAAGTGAATTTGAGGAAATTGAATATCGAAATGTTGAGCAGAGATTTACATTGCTAGAATAACTGATTTTCTAAGAAATGCCGAATATGTGCCTCACACATTTTGCTATGTATAGAGGGAAAATTTAACCATGTTAGATGAGCTTTTCCTGTACTGAAACTCCCGTGAACTCATTATCTTCTCATGCAATACATTAAAAGTCCATGAAGGGAGCAATTTTGTCTCACCAACTCTCCCCTCAAGTGGATTGTGCCGAAATTACCATTTTCTCTTACCAGCTCCGAGCTTTTTTCCCAGCCCTTTCCTCCATCACACCCGAAAAAAAGCTCCATTCGCGAGCTTCTGAATGGAATTTTGAGTGAATCTGCAGCCGTTCTCTCCACATTGTGGAAGTCACATTGGCAAAATTAACAAATCGATTTTACTAACATTCCGTTCCTTAAATATGCTGCAAACTTTTTGAATTATTCATGAATGTGGAATGGTTTTATATTTGCATTGAATTCATCAGGAAGATTGCATCCATGTATATGTTTGTGAATTTGTATTTTGATGAACAAGAATGGAAAACATTATTCGGTTCATTTTCTGTTTTTGTTATGCTCAAACTCACCAGCATCGAAAAGTCCTCTTGCGGTGTTTTGGCACAACAACGGTCGAGAATTAATAAATAAAGCAGCAAGACATCTCAGATGAATCTCCTATATTTACATCATCGCGCATCCTCCTATATTCGCAATTCCAATCATTTGTAATCTCTATACTGGGTTAGAAGATTTAATAAGCCAACGCTTTCACGATACAACACATGCCCTGTTATAGAGGTGGGAATTTCATTAACTCCCATGTGGCTTTTTCGCACATAGTCAATAAATTACGCTTCATGGGCCCTTCGCCTTTTATGCCAAAATCATCTACACACGAGGTGCACATGAGGAAGTGTTTACAAATAAAATTTCTAATTTACCTTCAAAATAAGCTCAACCCCTCAGTATAAACATCGTGCATACGTTTATATACGTATGATGGGGAAAAATGAATTGTAAGCAATTGGGGAGCTATGGAAATATTGGACGACCAGAGCAAAAAAAAATCAAGGGTTCGTGACTCTTGCGCAAAATGCCAAAACGCGAAATTTTTCCAAGAAGCCCGCAAGAAATTTATTTATTTACCTACGCTCAAAAGAATCTGGCGTAGAATTATTCTTAAAGAGTATCTTGCTCATTTTGTGAGAAGAGCGACTTTTTGATATAGACTTTCTTTTGAGGTACTTTACAAATTAAATTTATAGAAACAAATTATTCAAATTTGCTTCCATTAAAAAAATAATACACACTACACCATTAGGTACCTTCTAACAACGAGATGCAGTAATTAAAGCTTAATAATTGAATAATTGTGTAATATGTCGCATTTTTCACAGCAATTTTCTACAGTGTCAGATGAATTGGTGGTGAAAATTGCCTTTGAGAATCTTTTGGGTGAGAAATGGCAAGCATCCGGCCACGTTCAATTGCGCCATCTGGTTTGTGTGAAAGTATTGGCGAAACGTGTTCAAAAGTCGTCCAATAAATACATATAGAATCGCGAGCGAATTGAGGTGCGTTTGTTGGTATATGAAAAAGCAAGGTGAAAATGAAGGTGAAGGAATGAAAAGGAAATTTTTGTCATATATTTTATATGGGTCTGTACAATAAATTGATGGCAATAGAAATTCTCGAGGGGAATTCAACGAAATTTCCTTTTGCAAAGCCAAACAGACAATTTGGCTGGCAGAGAGAGCAAGTATCTCTCCCACTTTTTTGCCTACTTCATTCTTATTATAATGGCAACATTTCGCGAGTTTTATTGGAGGGCGGTAAAAGTGTATCATTTTCCCGAAGCTGTAGAAATTTCCCTCGAAAAAGTTGTATATAAATTTTTTTCTGCTCTCCCACCATGTCGTTCTCAGCGAATTATGCAGCCACCACCCCCTAAACATATTCTTTCATTTGTTTTCTCCCACAAGGGAAATTGTCACATTGTTGGTGCGGTGAGAGCCAAGAAAAACTTACACATTTCTTCTGCTTTCATCTCACACCCCCTTTTACCCCCACACGCCCAAATCTTGAGTACCATCCCTGGTGTGACTTCATCGTATTTCGAAATACAAGTTGAACGCTGTGACATCCACAAAAATTGCAAATTGATTTATGAAGATAGAACTTCTGCGTCTGTTTAGTGTTACTAACAAACTTGGCTGTGAAGCGATGAGAAAAGAATGAAGCCATGGGCAAAAAAACTATCTTTGGAGTGTAAATTGAAGCAATTTTTCATGCCACATTTTCTGCAGTCTGACTTGCTGTTGCAATTTTTTCCATTGTGCACTGTTTGGTGGCAAAAGTGGCACGTGTCAGCCGAATTAATCGCCAGTGAAATTGGAGATTGCGCGACAATTGTAATGAGAAAGACAGAGTATTACTCTTTTTATTTCCATTTTAGTCTCTCCAGAAGGCACTGCAATATTAAACCAACTAAGAAGGATGTTGGAAGAGATTGTGGAGTGACAAAAAAAAAGAGTTATCTCAAGATGGTGATATTTATTCTCCGGGAAATTTTCTCTCATGTTCTATCCTGTGAAATATGTACAAAACAGACAATTTACGTTTATGTTTTATGATTTGTATAATGTCTCACAGAGAAAAGTTTTTTCCTTAAAGTCGTGCTTCACTGTCTTAAGAGTCGTGCCTAGCATCCAGTAGTGGTTTATCCTCCACAAGGTTTCTTATTACTTGTATTGATCTGTATATCCTCCTTGAATCGCGAAGAGAGGATCAAAAGAAGAAGAAAAGCAAATTTTTTATATCAACATTTAATTGGCAAATAGGATGGCTATAAATCACTTCTGTTTCAGACTTTTCTCCCTCATTTTCATATATTTCACATGCGGATACTTTTCAGCGTGGGTTTTCAACAATGAGAAAGTTGAAATCTCATCTCACTGGGCCATAAGAGAATCGCACAATTGACCAAACACTTAGTCATCAGTGAGTCTGGAGAGACAAGAGGAGAGAAATTTTAATTAAATCTTTCCCAGTGGCTTTTGAGTTTTCATGTGGACTCTGATTCCCTCCCGTCCCAGTAAGAGGAGCTCCTGATCCAAATTAAACTATTGCATTACAACGCCCCTGACTCCCCCCAGCATAGAAGCAATTTCTAAAGGTGGTGCACGCCCTCAGGAGGTCGTCCGGATAGGATTTTCTCAATTGAAATGGAAATCTAACGAAATGCCAAGTTAAATTTGCACACTGATGTCTCACACATTCTGTCCACATTGACTTCCCTCCTCTCTTGCTCCAACATCCACCACAATTGTCCTCCACTTCTGCACTCACAATGGCATTCGCGTGTTCTCAAACACAAAACGATGATTGCTCTGTGTTAATCCGGGAAAAGTCTCTGCAAGCGCCATTTGGGTGTGATTTATGAACTTGTTAGAAATGTTTGAGGATGAATCACTTCGAGAGTGATCAGACGGATCAGATTCTCGCATTTGATATGCTTTTATGGACTATCAAACATATACTCTTAAATACCTATAGTACATGGTATTGTGATTTTTCTGATTTAATGGTACGATTTAATACTACTATTATTTAAGGATCTGAACCAAACTTTATTATAAGGCAAGAGAAAGCTCATTTTTTTCACTTCATATACCATTTTTAAACTTATGTAAACTTTATGTTTTAGTACAGAAAAAAAATTAGGTCTAGAAAAAATTTTACTTTATTATTTTTAAAGTTCTTCAATAAATATCTTTTATTTAAATTTTAATTAAAATGATTTAAATTGCTTCTTTGGAGCTTTAGGAAATTTTATAATTATTAGTTTAAAATCAATTTCAATATATAGCAATTAAAGATTTTGAACAATTTCTGGGTAAGATAAACGCAGTATGGTTCGACCATGTCCATATATTTCTTAGCGAAATGTATGGACCGGTCGATAGCAGCAACATGGTCGAACCATACTGCGTTTACCTTATGGCACTTTTTTCTTTATGAATCCTTTTTTGCATATTTTTCTTAGAGTGTATTAAAAATTTATCGATTAAAATAACCAACGAACTTTGTTCTATCTCAGTACTATAATTGCAAAAAAAAACTCTTGCAAATATTCGTTTGTGGAGAAATTGAAATTTCACTCAATAGAGTTAAATTGGTCACTCAAATATTTAAATGGAATTATCCTCGGAAGCTAGTTGCGAGAGGTTTTATTTGAAAATTCAAGAGGGAGTCGATTTAACGATGATCTACGAAATGCTGAGACATACGGTGGGTGTTTGCGAATGAAATGAGGGTAAAATTAATAGCTGAACAGATAAGGAACTTTGTCGTCCCCTTTTCGCAATACTTTTCACATGGTACCAAGGAAAAGACTGACATTTGCAATACTGGTAACAATTACTGAAGGATTCCCCGCCCATTCCACCGTTTAGATAATTTTCATCGTCGCCACAAGAGACACATTTCCGCCCATGGAAAATTTCACTTAACGACACTTGATGGCTTTCCATTCCCCGAGGGTGGAAAATGATTTCTCGACTTTCCTCTTCCCCTATAGCTTGAGGTTTTCGTTCTCTTACTCCTGACCACAATGTAAGGAGATTCACTTTGCTGGAAGACAAGACAAAAAAAGTCCTACCACAATAGACGAAGGTAAACATTAGAATTATTTTCCCTCCCTGAAGTAATTTCTTCTATGTTCCCGAATCGTTTTCTTCCTCATCTCCTCAATCAAGTAATTTACACTCTATTATTTCTTACAACTCTCACTCTCTCCAACACTTAATCAAAGAGTCATATTGTCATTCATAGGGAAGCTTGTTATGAATAAATTTACCTTTTGTGAGAGCATCTTGTTAATGCTGGAAATCTCCATGAGATCAACGAAGCATCGTTCAATTCTATTCACTGAAATTCTCCGAAAATCATTCGATGCGATTCAATTTTCCACTTGATAATTAATTGTCGTATTATATTGTGAAAATTGTTCTCGGGTGGAGATTTCCTACCGCATGAAAATCTCATTGGTGTGCATGGCTGTAAGAAAATTCCCTATAGAAATAGCATAGAAATGTTGCGGAAGAAATACTCCAGAGAGAGTGTCGAAAGAATTTCTCCTTGTGATGCCAAAAACACCCAGGGTCGAAAGACAAAGTTGGTTGGAAAGGAGGTTGCAAAATAATTTTCCTCGATAATCCTTCGCAAGTTATTATTATTTGTAGTTGGTAGAAGGGGCGGCAAAATATTCAAATATATTCATATTGAGTCAGTGAAATGCAAATGAATGTTCCTGGCTGAAATAATTTTCAGTAAAGGCGGCAAAATGAATAGGAACTGAGCTCAAGGAATTGACGAGAACAAAATTTTACTTTCCCGAAAATTGTTTTATACCTACGATCGCCTAAGGAGCATAAAAGAGATAAAATTATTCGGTGGCAGAGACAAGAGGAGCTTTAAGGCTAAATCACCTGTTTGTGAATTAATTCTCATGGAATTTTGTTGCATTCAAGTTGCTTTTGTTCAATTTTTCGGAGGCTAAATACACCATGGCTAAAAATTATGTTTAGAAATTTCAATTATAATAGAAATTGTTAGAATAATATTGCAGGTAATTTGTAAAGTTTGAAAAGTTGAGATTTTCTTGGCCAAACTCCATTCAAAACTTTTAGTTATTTGAAGACATTCCCCCCAATTCTGAGATAAATCTTTAATTCTTTAATCTTTAAATTGGCCTTTAAAGGCTGATTCATATTCTGAGATAAAGATCTTTAATTTTTAAGTGTCAAATATCTTTAAACTTTTATAGTTGTAGATTTGGAATTCTACGCTAAAGTTTTACAGACTTAAAGCTGTCAAAATGTCTATAAATCGCCTATAGTTTAAAAGCTGGTCGCGAGGACCTTTTAAACCTTTAAGTGACTATTTATTTTGAGGTAAACAATTGTTCAAGCAGTTTCATCCATAAAGTGAGTTCGATATAAGAACCATAAGAACACATTTGACATCTTGGATAATCAAATTTCTTTAGTGGCGCTAAAGGCTATTTTATCCGAAATTTCTATATCTCGGAATGTGAAATCTTTAGTGTCAAAGTTAAAGCTTTAATTTAAATCTTTAGCCTTCTTTATCTCAGAATTGGGGGGAATAATCATATTCTTTGTATAATTAGATTTTATTATTCTTTCATGGAAAACTTTATATCTTTCAGTCTATACACTACTTGGAATTGTATAATAAGTTTTTTGTATAAATTATTCAATTCCTTTACTAATTATGTAAGTTTTTAAAAGTTTGATTCAAAGTTAAAAAAAAAATTCTTGTCCAAGCGCTGCCTAAAAATTGATTTTTGTAATACTTGACATGGACAAGATTAATTTAAAATTGTTCCTAATGGATGCTTTTTATTGGTAGCTTTTAAGCTTACATTAAAAAAAAACAAACCTGTCAAAAATTCAATCACCCATCCTCTTCGGAAGCGCTTCGAAACAAGTCATTAACTGAAGCCTTCAATTTTATATTCATTGGAAAACTATTTAAAAGCAGTTATGAATTTACCGAATCACAACTATTATTTTTGTATAGACAAAACGTTCATGTTAAGTCTTGTCTTATATGGAACAGTTTTATTAAGCGAGACTCACATAAAATTCTAAGTTTTAAAACTTGATTCTATACAAAATGATTAAATAAAAGAAAAATATCCAAAATTCAAGAAATCAAAAACAATTTTGATTCGATATTTCTAATATTATATTTTCACTTAATTTAATCATAAGTAAATATTTGATATCATTTAAAAATTATATTTATTTTCTCTTCTGTTAGATTTAAATTCTTTTAAAAGATTTATTTTCTCAATTCAAGCTTCAAACTGTCATCATAAATCTCATATAAATAGAAAACACATTTTTACTTACTTCGACAAGCAATTTTCCGCCCTGAATGCGACATACTGTATATCTGCAACCTTTAAAATATCCATGCTTTTATGAATAAAAAAAACTACGCCATCCAGAATTTTATGTGGTGCGAAATTCAAAATAAATAACCAAGCCTTTGACCAGCCACCCAGTTATGTATAAATTTCTTGTGCATTGGAAAATAAGCCATGTGATTTATATCGCCTATATCCGGGGATTTTCAATATGCATTCTGTGACAGGTGTAAAAATCACTGTTTACACTGATAATAATTGTCGAGAAAAAATTAAAATTCATAGCGTGATAATTCCACTGCACAATAGGACAGAAAATCATTTTTGCTATGTATGTATATAACTTTTTGCCAGCTGGAGTGTTTTATCGCTCACGCCATTTAACTCCATTTATGCGCGACCCTGGGCAGATAAAAGGGGGGAAAGGGCAAAAATGTTAAATAAATTTAAATGAATCTGTCGTGATGGGGGAGAAAAATAAATTCCACATCTAAAAGATTTTGCCACGCGTTGCTTGGAGGGTTGGAAAAGTGTAATTGTCTCCCAAGCACATCCGGTTCGCAACCTTGTCTGGAAGTTTTCGAGGCCTCTTTATGCATGAATTTCAATGTGTCAGCATAAGACATTTTCTCGACGTAAACAGAATTATTTGTAGCCGCCTTGAGAGTGCTAAAAGTGTCTTTGTCATTGTGTAATTCCCTCAAAATTGAATTTCACATTAAACCACCACCAGCATAACACTTCAACTTGCCTGGTGGAGCTTGGCAAAAGTTTATCCATCTGGGGGGCGCATTGGGATGGCTCGGCAAAACTCTATCAACAGTTGACTGACACCCCAAAACATCCCCCCAACCCCTCTGGGTCACATCCGGCCGATAAATTCATTTTCGTACTGCCCTCGGAGACCCTCAATTATTTGTCATGATGGCGCATTACAGTGGGGTGACGCCGAACTCCAGATAATGACCATCTGCATATTATCAAGCGCACCCCACACTGTCCACCTCGCATGAGAGACACTGAAGTGCTTGTGGCACAACTTTGCCATTCACTACATTTGTCAAGGAATTGTGGTGTGTCATTATTAATGATTAGCTCCTAAAGGATTCTGCAATTTACTCGCTCCATCTATCGATTCTGGTCTGCCACCCCCTCGGGTGAGCAGAGAACAAAGAGACAGCTCCGAGGGGTGATTAGAGTCTGTACCATTAATTGTGTCACATTTTTAAACTCGCCATTCACGAGGGAGAATCATTCAAAAATTTTACAAACTTTTTGAAAAAAAAGCCTTTTTGGGTGCCTCATCACTGACAAGGGATTCTACTTTCTTGGGTTTCGCGAAACTAATCGATTGGCTTAAAGCTTAAGATTGGCTTTAAGCTTAAAACAGACTTAAAGTTTAAAGCTGGCGTTAAGCTAAAAGCTGGCTTTATACTTGAAACTGGCTTAAAGTTTGAAGCTGTCTTAAAAGTCTAACTTAAAGCTTAAAGTTGACATAAAATCAAAGTTTTGGCTTAAAGCTTATGACCGGCTTTAAGCTTCAAGATAACCTAAAGTTTAAAGCTGGCTCAAAGCTTCAGGTTTAACCTTAAACTCTAGCCTTGATCTTTCAACAATTAAAAAAAAAAACCTTTCAAAAAATAGTATAGAATATATGTGTACAATTTTCTTACAATGAAAAGCCCTTGGCCCTGAACCAGTAATTTCCACTTAATGTCAATTTTCCATCCCAGAGCGCCTTCCAAAGTGGCAGTTCGTGGGAAATTTAATATCTCTAATGAACCTGTCTGGGAAAAATCTTCACTTAAATGTCTCATGAGTTGATGGTTGAACGTGATGGTTTCATTAAATCGTATCACCCAAATAATCCATTCGAGAGGAGTGCCTGTAAAATTGCATCTAAATTTCCGGTCTAGCGGAGCTTAAACTGCCTGATTGACGGAAATTGAGATGTGATTGAAATCGGAGATCTGCTCAAGCTTGAAACTAGGGTGCTTTAGGCACTTCTTCGGATGTCCACTGCACGTCTTGAGATTGTTCAGAGCCATTACGTATACTCTGTGGACGCATTATAATAAATTTGGGCTCAGTGCCTGGAGAATTGTGTCACAGAATTTGTGATCAGAGAAATTCTGCACAAAGCACTTTCCATAAACTTTATTAATTGATGGTGTAAGTTTGTTGTAAAAATACCATGTGGTTGAAAGACTGAATTTCAGTCTGACCCGTAATTTTTGATGTGACTTATGAATGAGGGAATTAAATTTACGGTGACGTAGAAAATAATTGGTAAAATTACATACAAATTGATTAAAAAATTCTTTAATTGATGCTATTTTCATGATTTCATCATATACAAATTAGTTTTTCTCAATATTGCCAGCCAATCGATATGCAAATATATTGATAATGTACCCATATTTAATTATCTGTCATGATTTTGTTGCATAATATCGAAAAAGACCAAAATAAATCATCATTGTCTTTGATGCAAAATGAGAACATGGAATGAGAAATCAGCATAATTGAATAATCCCATTAAATTGCCATAAATTTCAGAACGTGCAGAGCAAATGATGTCAGTATGATGGTAAATCCAACAAAGCAATTATTTGCATTTGTTGCATTTTTGAAGAGTTACTGTACTGTGCAAAAAATTACTATTCTAGGTCGCCAAATCGCATCAGCAAGAGGGACATTTTAGTGTAATAAAATACGGTATATGGTGCATTTAGTGAAATGATATTACTTTTTTTTGGTGCCATGTGCAAACACATATCGTGGGAAATAGTCTAAAAAAAAACATTAATATTGGTGTAAGGCGAACAAAAACGAGGCGCAAAGTACAATCTGCATATGGAATGCGAATGAAATGCAATTTTCTAAGCACAATTTTCATACCTCATCCCTGGGTGTATATGGAATTGTTTACACTATGGTAATTAAATGCTTCCTCCATCTCACATGGTTTGTCGACATTTTCCCGGGTAACATGTATAAGAGGAATGACACAGTAAAAACACAAGTTCTGCAGTGGTAGCTAGAGCCACATGAGCTGACAGGAATATAACTATATTGCCCATGGGAGTTGCGTATTATGCAAATATTTCGACACCCACTTTGTATTGTCGTCGTTTGTTATAATTGCCTAAACGTGCTGCCGTTCTACATATCGAGTTCACGTCGGAGTTGGACTTTGAATAGATTGTGAGCTTTTGGATGGTCAAAGCTTAATAACTATTCAAATAAACAACATTGAAATGATTCAGATATGTACAAAATTAGACTATAGGGAAAATTGCATAATTACACACAGAAAAATCTGCTGCGAATTAGAGGAATCTGTACTAATCACGTCATGTGGTAATTATTAGCACGCCGTGCTACAATCTTACACTAACGTGACTAATTTCTTAGAACGACATGGTAAGATATGTTGATAAATGTAACCAGCAATAAGCTCAACTTTACCACGCGTGCTAGTTCAGTCGCAGTAAGAACTAAATGCTTAGATTAAATTTACCCTAACATTATTTTTTTTTAAATCACGCTGTGTAACTGAAATCTGACTGCCGTGATTTTCTCTGAGTGTATTTTTATTGACAAAAATAAAAATGTGGAATGCAAAAATTCCCAATAAAAATATTTGAAATTTTATGACCCATCAAATAATGATTCTCCCCTATCTTTTATTCAATTTAGCAATTTTTGGTAGGTAATTATATTAAAACTATTCAATGTCCATCTCTGCATATAAAAAACTCATGAGATCGTGATATGCTTTAACCGGAAATTCACAGTGAACGAACGCATTTAATATGATTTTCCCATCCATCTATCACCGAGATAATAAATTCCCCCAATTTTCTGGTGGGTGTCAAATATTAATTAAATGTATTGGATTCTACTGGCGCCAATACTCTTTTCGGCAGCAAATGAATCACAATGTGTAACGTTTTTTCACTCACCCACTTTTTGCAATTGATTGTCCACCCCATTGAGAGCCAAAAAAGGTCTTCCATCCCTTAAATACTACATGAATAATGATAAATTTCATTCGTTTAAAGTTCTCCTCTACATGCAGTAGAGTAAAGGAACTTGAAAAGCCAGAGTAATTACACTAAACGCCTCTTGCAAATTATTATTTATTTGCTCAGTGATTTAGATATACCTGCCTAATCTTCACTGGGAGTTATGTTTATTTATTTTGTGTAATTTGTAATAGAGAAGACAGGCAAAGTTGTAAGGGAAATTTCATAGTTCATGTGGCTTTAAGCAAATTTGTGACAGTCAGAATATTCAAAACTTTCGGCAAATGAGGGACTTTTGTGAATGTGAAATGCTCTTTATCATCCACTACATGTAAATAAATAAAAATGTGGACGCAATGGTGCATGTCTGTTTCAATAATAAAATAAATAAATAATTAGATTAATTGCATCCATACATTTTAAATATAAGCTAATGTATACTCCAAAAATATGAAATTCCCATCAATTACTGAAATTGCTCATTATTTGTTTTTATGAGCAAAACAAAATGTTTAGCCTCAAGCAAAATATACAACATACTTTTTAAATATTTTGTTGAAACTCCCTATTAATGCAGTATAAGTTAATTTTCATTAAAATAACTACGTTTGAGTTGTTGAACGCACTATGATTTTATTAGAGATGCACTTACAGGACAGCTTCGATATCCATAACTTATTTATAATATATACAAGATATTGAATTATTTTGTGCGTTAAATAGGTCAGCTAATTTTAGAGCAAAGGATTATTGAGCACAAAAAGTGATAAATTATAGCATAAAGTTCACAATTTTATGGAAACTGCAACAAATAATTTTAACCAGTAATTAAATTATATAGGAAAATTAACCCAAATTCCGAAACAAAAAAATTTGCAGTAATTTTACACAAGGAGTTAATTTTATTTATTTTAAACCCTGAAAAATGCTCACTCTCCGTTATTGTGACTGTCCAAATCTGCCCTATTACGATTTTTTACTGGGTAATAAAATGTTTTACCTGCAAAGAATGATTAAACGCATTAAACTTACCGGATAATTTCTCGTCATAGAAACTATTAGATGAGTAAAATGGAGAATCCGGTACTGGTTCGAGAAATGCATCGCGAATCCTGATAAATCAAGGAAAAGTTCGCGAATCCGAGATTTTAGGGAGTTCTCGAAACCCTTCTGGATGTCTCGGGATTCGCGAAACCCTTCTTGGGTTTTTCAGAATTCGCGATACATTTCTGGAGATTCGCATTTTGTTGAATTTCTCGGGATTCGCAAAACTTTTTTGGAGGTATTCGGGATTCTAGAAACTTTTATTGGGTTTCTGCATCGCGAAACTTAAAAAACGAGATTCCCTTTTGTCAGTAATATGAGTATGAGTAACCCCTTATTTCTGCTCGACCAATGATCAAACTTTTACATCCAATAGCTGTTTTAACAAAAACAATTTCCAATTTTCTAAATACATAATATAAGCCAATAATATGCAAATTTTTGTGGGTATTTGTACGTCAATATCTACACAATAGTTGTACCTAAACTGCATAAACATAATGCCACTCTTTTCGCGTTTGCATTATAATGTTCGTTAAACTTTTGACATTAATTGAATCTGCCAACGAGGATCGAAATGAGAATTATAGGAAAGCAAATGCAAATTGAGTTAAAGTGTAAAACCAAACATATTGGACGTTTAATTAGCAAAATGTTGGCTTTTAAGCTTGTTCTTCATTTGCTAAAGCACTCACACTATATAGATATAATAAATTAAATGTTGAGTGTCTGAAACATTTGTAAATGCTTTGCGGCTGAAATTGGATTAAAATTTACCCTTTCAGTGCACGCGATTTAATCCCCAATGCAGGAAAGTGCATCTTTATGAAGAACCATCGAAAATGGTGCAAAGTGACAGAGAAACTTAATTGAATACGACTGGGTGAATTATTTACACAACATTGGCTATTTTCGCACCTTTTACTGAACTCTGAGCGAGAGATATTTCCAATTGTTTGCAATTCTGTAACATGGGCTGGGGGTGGCGAGAAATTGTGGGTGGGAAATCATTGAAAATATCGAGCATATATAAATAACTTTTGTTCATTTGTTCTTTGTCTGCAGAATAATTTCTACGTGGGAAAACCATCAAATGCTGCAGATGAAATGGAGATGAAGGAGAATCCTCAATTGAATCCAATTTTTCATCCATTACAATGAAGCTCAGCCAGAACAAAGATCTTTGTTATAAGTTTTCTATTATTCCCTCTTTATTTTTCCGTGTCATGTAAACAAATTAATATTTTCATTATGGGATATCATTTTAGTAAATTAACTTTCATACAATTTCCAGTGACTTATCGCACTCCAAAATGTCTGGTATTTTTTTTTATTCAACGACCATCTCGTCCGTATTTTCTGTATAAATATGACGGATAAATCGCCATTAGTGTTTTCGTGTTTATCTTCCACTAAATGCTTTTCATCTTATTTTCGTTAAATGCTCTCAACAAATTTATCTAATTTTAATTACTCTCTTAACTCCCATTTCATCTTGTCTTTAGGCACAGCGAGATATGAATTACGCACTGGACCTTGTTATTCATCATGCTTGGTGTTTCGCATCAGAGGAAAATATCCGGCATGATTCTCGTAGCACTTTTCCCTTTTTGCATCATAACTAGAGAAATTGCCACAAAACGTTCTATTTCATAAATTACATTAAGTCTCTAGAGAATTTTCAGGATGGATGATTAAATAGGAAATTAGATGTATAGAAGTTTTTTCTTTCATATATACTGGTGTTTCTCTTCACTTCATTCACACTCAAATATATCGCACCTTAGCTACTAGATAGACAATAAGAAGTGGCCACATGATTCTCGATGCAATTTCCAGTGGAACTCCTGATCCGTGATAAAGCTCAGCTAAGCTTTCTGCTGTCGCAGCACCAACAAACACGCATCGCCATGAAAGAGAACACATTTGTAAAGGAAGAGGCAGAAATGTAGGTGGCAAACATAACAAGGGGTGAATATTCCCATAATTTGTACAATGAAACTTTCTGGGAAATGTTGAAAGCCTTTAGCAAGAAACTGTATTAAAATCATACCTAAGCTTTGATAGAAATTCAAGGAAAGCTTCGATGAATTTCTAGGAAAATTTCTTTAGAAATAATTTTAGCAATTGTTGTTTGAAATTTCCAAGAGAAAGGTAAATGGTTTCCAGGGGTGGTTTAACTGTTAAATTTCCCAAGATAATTTGGTTTAATTTCTTGGAAAAATACTAAGGAATTTTTAATATGAAAACTGAAAGAATGAAATGAACAGGAATTTTAATTAAAACCCAACAAAATATATAGGTAGGTATAGGTAGCATCCACTTTGTTGAACTTGGGAATAGTTTATAAAATTTTCATTCAAACTTCCCGGAATTCTAGAAAACAAATGAAATTTCCTTGTAAAAATTTAATTTCATTTCAAGGCAGATTTCCGCAAAATTTAATAAAGAAAGAATTGTAAAATTACCTGAAAAAGCTCAGAGTAAATATTTTTTTTAATAGAAAGAAACTCATTAAAGGATATAGTGTAAGATTATATATATAACGTCGCTATATATAATATAACGACTTGATATTAATTAAAAAGAAAAACAGCTATAAATCTTCAATTAACGCTCTACTCAGGATTTAAAGTTCCCAAAAATATAGAATTTTAATGGCCTATATCAAAAGTTTTGGTATTCGGAATTTAGAAACAGAATTCTAAGATTTGTGCAGCGCCATCTCTGAAACATTCCGACAAGTACCCGAAAAATCAAGATGGAGAATAAAGATTACTCCCGAACAGAACGTTAAAATCACATTTTAATTGATTTTACCTAATTGAAAATTTGTCTCTGATTTTCTCATTATGTCACCTTCCAAAATATGTAAGCGGCATCCCAAAATATCACATCCAACCCCAATTAAAATTCCAATAGAAACTTCATTAGTCAAAAGACATATATTTAGGGAAACTTGAAAGTCTTGGAAAATCTACCTGCAAATTCAACATTTTCCCCATTTTCCCTGATCTTTCCCAACTTCAGAGAGCCTCAGGCAATTGATGTCTATTCACCCCTTGAATTTGAGGGAAAATTTAGAGATAGAGTATCGTTGGAAAATGCTGGTGAATTGAAGCGTCAGGAGTGAAAAATAAATTCAATAAAAGTCATTTCCCACCCAATCTTTTTCCCACCGTCTCGTCGTTTTAGAAAAAGGGAAACTTCCTGCTTACCATTGAGGACATGAACAGATGTCGTGAAGAATTGTGTTGGTCCAATTGAGCAAGTGTAGTTGCCTGAATCGGATTTATTGAGTCTTGCCACTGATAGTGTTGAATTGGCTCCTTCATCCATTAAATCTGTCCATACGCTGCAGTAAAAAGAAAAACAATCGCCAATGTTTATACGAGCTCATCGAGACTCTTCGACATAGACAATGGGGGCCAGAGTATTATGACTTTCCTCCATTCACCCTTCCACCCTAGCCAATTCATTCCTATAGCCCAGGATAAAGTGAGATTTTCCACACGGAGAGCACCCACTTGAATGTGGGTAATTGGACAAGCGTTTTCAATCACAATCATTTCGTGTTATGCTTCTCAATTTGTCTAGCAGGAGGCGCCAGTGGGCGGTAAGAGGGACGCCCGATTGATCAAGATGGATGCCGTGTGTGAGTGGCAAAATGGGGACACACACATCCCATATCTCTTATATTGAACAGGCTGTTGACGCACCTGATTCCACCTCGATTGGTGTCATAATTCAGCAATGAATCTCCGTGGAGCCAGTGCACCAGGGACGTTGTCATCCTGACGTGGCGCACAATGCAAATGAGTTCCAGCGTCGAGTCCACCTCGTAGTATTTCTCGTAGAGTGGCAAGCCCTGTTCGTCGACAATAACCACTTCCGGCTCTGCAAGAATACACAAAGGCGAGTTGGGACTTGAATAATGATGTCGAAGAGCAAGGAGGAAATAATTGAAGATGTAAATATTAGTCTATAAAATTATAGCAAATTTTCCTATAAAAATGGTGCTACAACGATTGCTAAAAGTTGAAAATGGATTCCTATTACTTTTCAACGTAGGTATTCAAAAGCTTTACGAAACTCCTCTAAGTTTTAAAATTTTATGGTGTTCTTATTCTTCTTTAAAATCTTTTCATTTCAAAATCTTTCAAACTTTAAACTAAAGAGCCTAAAGCTCTCAAATGCTATATAGACTCAAAAAGCTTTTCTACAAATAACTTCCCCCTGACGAGGAGTAAATATAATTGGCAACAGAGAAACCAGTGTCCGACACAAATATTGATTTTTCATACCGTAAGGAGTTATTAAGTGCAGTCCAAGGAAAAGATAACAGAAGACCTATCTGCAGGTTATAGATTGAGACTATTATGGAAGAAATATTGCCCTATATGACTCATCCCAGTATACTGTTTAACTGCCAACGAGGGCTGAAATTGGAATTAAAAGCGACAGAAATTGAGAGGGTTTAAAAGAGAAACTCCTATATGCACTTAATGCCCACTTAGGGTATGAAATATTAAATGCAAAGGGTTAATTTTCGTCCGTGAAATTATAATTTTGCTACTCTCTGAAGGCTCGAGTGCTATAAATTCTGCTGCTATAAATCTTAAAAGACTCAAGGAGAAAATGGAATGTGTTTAAAAGCTGAAAGAATGTGCAAGACTTCAGTATTTGTTGCCAATTCATTCTTCTTCTTTACTAATATATTATTCCAATTTAATACAATTTAAGAAGTTATTCTTTGCTTGCAAAGACAAGATACAGTAAGTAAAATACCAAACGAGAAAATAAAGGAAAGCTTTCGTCAGATGAGAACTGCTCAAAGTGTCTCTTTTATTATTTAAATAAAGTTATTTTAAGCAAGAGTAAGAGAAATATAATATAATAGGTATATAGTTTTTCCTTAAAACAACGAACAGCAAATACAAAGCGGTAAATAAACCATTGCATTGATAGTGAGTGTTTCAAGATAACTCAAAGTTTTGAAAACTCATCGCGTATTTAAGAAAACTCTCGAAAGCTTTCAAAACTATCTTATTTGTTGTAATACATGCGATTGAAAGGGGAGTGGAGAATTTTATGGACACGTTTTCTGTAAGCTTTCTGTTGAATGTTTCTCAGCATTTCGTAAAGCCTTCTTATGGTGATGTCACACGGTAAAAGTTCTATCAACAGATATGTACTTACAACTGAACGCAATTTATTAACATTCTCCATTAAAAAAACCATCAAATTTCCACTCATATCCCATCTCTTTTGCATTCAGGAAGAATTTATAAGAAAAAGAATTTTCCGGAAAAACTCAATAGACGGGCAGAAAATGCCGTACAAGAGATTTTTAAGTATTGAAAAGGCTCCGGATTAAACAGGATGCTGAGTTTTTCTGGAAAATTCCTTTTAGATATTCTTCCAGAATACATCATTTGATATGAGTGAAAGTTAATGGTTTTCCAATGTAAAATTTGATTAAATATCATTCAATTGTACAAATCAATTTACAGAACTATTGATGTGTGACAACACTCTTAGGGTATAGGTATTAGTGCATAAAAAGAGGGAAAACCTTTTGTTATAAAGTTTGTGAAAATCAAAAGTTAATGCAAAAAATTTCCTTTTAAAAAATAAAGAATTTGGTTCTAAACTTATTAAAAATTCAATCGTGAAACATGTTTCCTCTTCTTTTGTAATTAATTTCTTTATTTTTCTTTTTTTTTTAGTTTTATTTATTTTTTAAGTTATTCTTTGATTTTTAAAATTTCATTAAATCTTTAAACTTAATTAACTTATCCAGATTTCCCTCGCTTCCCCTTTCTGTTAAATTTGTTAAATATGAACCCCTTGACGCGTGTTTGGTGGATTGAGGAGTCTTACAACTTACAAGTAATATAATTCAGAGTTATTGAAGTTACTTACCGCTGACGTAGAAGTAAATTTGAGTGACTCGCGGTGGGTGAGTCGAAATTTGGCACTCGTAGATTCCCTCATCCCTTCGATCCGCCATGACTATCCGCAGTCGCCAGTTGTTAGGGTACTCAAAGTCCACACTATACCGTGAATCCGCACTGTAGGTGTGGTGGCCAACGGTGAGTAACTGCAGTTCATCAGTCTCGGGATTTCGTCGGACCCACGACACCTTCACCGAGGAAAAATTCCCAAGAGAAATGAGGTTGGGTGAGAAAACTTTCACGATGGGACTTCGCCCATGACTTTGATGAATTTTCATCACAACGTCTATAGGAAAAATGAGGTTTGAGGGGATCACCAGGAGGATTAGAGGAGGCGTCAAATTCTAAAGTTACCTTTCCTCATTCCCCCCCCCTCCAGAATCCCACCCACAAACGTTGCGAAAGTTGCAGGCGAGAGAGAAAAAAATATGCAAGAATCATGTTGTGAAGCTTTACCGGTAAATCCCTTCTCTTGGATTTTTCTTGATCCCCAGCGGGGCAAATTATATAACATTTACTGACACTTTTTCTCTTTCTCTCCTCATCCGTGCCGGGCAACATATTCTCGCTGGCAGAGTTCTTCCGAGCTCAGAAATTCACGTTTGGCAATAAAACAGAAAATTTAATTCCTGCCGTTGCTCGTGATTCAAATGCATATGCTGAATGGCCAAAGGGGCAAAAAACATATATTCACACTCAATGGTGAATATACTTTGGATTCTTTTTTTCTCCCGAGAGAGCTTTTTCCACAAAGAATCTGGATCAAATATTGTTTGTGCAATATATTTTTGCACAACAATTCATTTCATGTTGAAAATATCAAATATCAATTACGCAGAGCTCCTAGATCCTGCCATTTCACCCCGAGATATAGACGGTGACATAGCATAAAAAGAAATGGAAATATAATACAAGCGAGGATTCAATGGGAATTTTCTCTGCACGTGAAAGCTTCCATTTTCACACTAAATTTCCCATGAAATCCCCAAAAAGCTCGTCAGATTGCAAGTTTGTTCAAGACAACTTTTGAATGCAATGAAAATTCAAAGAGTAAAATTTACTTTTTCAATTAAACAGCATTTTAAATTAAATTTTTGAGTCACTGCCGAGTGTCCGTTGGTTTTTTGCAAAGTTAAAATATTTCATGATTTTATTAATTCAGTTAATTGGGTAAGTTGGATGTGAATGAGTTCGAGGTGGACAGCGAGGAAAATGAAATAAAAAATTTAATGTGAAATGGAAATGTGACTCCAAGAGGGAGATATTATGGTCAGAAATATAATAGCTTAAATTTTACTGGAATTTGAAAGTGGAAATGCATTGGCAATTTTGAAAGTTTTTAGACAAATTTTATAGATCTTCTAGATTCAAGGAATCAAATGAAAATCGGGAGCTTTTGGGAACTCTCTGAGCTTCAGCAAATTTTTGGAAAAGAATTGACAAACTTGTTTAAATTTCTAAGGTTCATCATTATAAAATAAAAATTCTTTAATAGATTAATTCTTTAATCTAAAATCAAAATTTAAAAAAAAAACAATTCGTAAATGGGCAAAGCTCAATTTGTAAAGCTCAACTTTTTGGTTAAAATATTTGAAAGTTTTACTTAATTTTCATTTTAAAATAACTAAATTTAACTAGTTATTAATCAACTTTGATATTTACTGATAAAACAAACTGTTTCAGAGTCTAAAAACTTCACTAAAAATGTCTTTTCAAAAATTTTTCTACTCTCCAAAGCATTGTCTGTCAAATTGAAACCATTTGTTTATTTTGATATTGACGAATTAATTAACAAAACTTTGTTGAAATAGATTCTGTTAATGACAATAAAATGCCAATATCATGTCATTAAATGAATGTGGCGAAATAACAATCAAAATTAATTAAATACTATTTTGTTACAGATTTTAATCCAATTGTCCAGCGTATACAGGTCTTAAATTTCCATCCAAACCAACAGATTATACATTGTGATAGGTATTTCGATAAATATACGGAATAATTAAATATATAACTGATTTATTGAGGTATATTGAGGTATAATTCTCCCTGAATTAAATATCCATGAAAAGGATTAGCCATTAACTTCATCTCTTTTAACATATCTCTCCCAGGGGGATTTAAAACAATATTCCACGTAAATTCATATATACCGAAGAAATGCTCTTGATATATTCTTTTCCCAGGGATTTAATCTCATTTCATCCTCATGAATTTTTTAGTATGTTTTCAACATTTTTGTCCATCATCGGACTTTGTGCTGGCAGAGTAAATATTGAATTTGAAAACGAGACACTTTTATTGACTCTCTCAATTTGTTAGTATGTGAATGAAACTTCGAAGCTTCATATCAGATTCTCTGTGTCTGACAAGAAGGGATTACTTGAGTTTTCACACAAGACCCCCTTCCTGAATAATTGTCTCGATGGCTAAAAAGAGCGTATAGAGAGAGCCATTTTGCAAATTGAGCGACGTGGGGGTTGGAAAGGATTTGTGGTGTGGAAATTTGTGGTGTTGGATCGTGAAAATGTGATTAGGAATGTCAATTACCATTTTGTCTGCCAGATACGAGATTTTGCAATTAAAATGCGCCGTTCCACCTTCTCGGATAGTTACATTCGTCTGGCTGGATATTCCATCCTCGAATCGTGGCCCAAATCTGAGGAAAAAGTATAAGGAATAGTATGAAAAGAAACTGGGAAAATCACTCAATCAATTGGTAATATTTTGCTCCCTCGCACTTTTTTCTCCACTTCGTTAAGAAGCCAGAGTTGAAGTGTTTGTTAAAGTCTAGATTTTTATTCTGGAACAGAAAAGGAGGGAAACAAGTAGGTGCAAACTGTTGCATATTCAAAAAAATTAAAACACCGTTAAAAATTTAAAAGATAGGTCATATCAAATTTTCTTGTTTAATGATTTTAATTTTGTTTATAACAAAAATAAAAAAGAATTCAAATCAAATTTCTGCCTTGAAATTGAATTTCTTTTTAAAACTGAAAAATATAATCACAATGGAATTCTCTTCCTGGAAATAAAGCCTATTATAGAATAATGGAAATTATTCAGAATTATTATCTCAAATTCCTAAATTTTCTTCCAACAAAAAAATCTGTCTCGTTAAAACTTTATTGTATAATATAAATTTTATCTCCTTTTCATCCTCTTGCATGGAGAAAATTATATTTTGATTGGATCTTCAATTTTCATGAGCAGAAAACTGGTGGCTTAATAAGATTGTGGCCAATTTTTCTGTACTAGCGACTTAAAAAAATATTATTATATTATATTAATTTTTTCCCTATAGAATTCGAAGGCTAAATAATTCAAATCTACTCCACTTGATCTCTCCTATTATACATCTCAACTCTATATATTGGCAAGTGCTTCTTACCTAAAGTCATGATGATGATGCTTATTGACTATGTGAGAGTCAAAGATATAGTTGAGCATCGGGGCATCGGTTTTGTGACCCTTGCCCGCAGTGCCATTCACGAGGGATGAGTTCGTCTTCAACACTTTGTGGAATTTCTCTTCAGCTATCTTCCTCGATCCCGCCTTCACCCTCCGACTTTGGGGTGCAATGCTGGTGGCCCCCATAGTCGACTCTGTCACCGCCACTGGGTCATTATGTCGCACAAGTGGGGCACTCAATGGTGCCTCGATGGGAGAGTCTTCAGATGCCTCAACTGATGCATTCACTGGAGGCGGAGGGAAGAAAAAGGAGCCAAATTTTGAAGATGATATAACTTCATGATGAAATATACTGGCAAGAGATATGACTATTTTTCCAATATAAGGCATATGAGATTCTTTTTATATTGCATTTCCCACGCTTTTTCTTGAATGAATTTCCGCGAGAAAGATGTATAATATCCGTTTTTGGCATTAAATATCGTGTTTTTTGGATTTGGCAATATGATTTTAGTATATATGTCTTTATCAAAATTGAGTCATTTATCAGAATTGTTGAATAACAAATGGATATTTTGCAATTGCGACAAATGACTGCATTTTCCTTATTCGATTTATCACAATATTCCCCTGAGAAAAAGTCATTAGTTATATAAGACTTCACTGCAATTAAGTTTGTGGAGTTCTCCAGGTATAAAGACAGTCCATAAGAAAAGTTCAAAAAGTTGTTTCAACTCATTATGTTTTTCTCCCATTTTTTAAAGTCAAACTTTCATTTATAATATAATCGATTAGGGGTTGATTAATTCAATTTCAAGGGGGATAGGTTTTTGCCAGAAAAGGTGTACACCTGAATGGAAGTGATTGAGCTTTTTTGAAAGTGAAAGCTAAAAAAATGTTTCAAAACAATTTATGAGCTTTTCTGAAAATTTTTAACAGCTTTTCAGTCAGACTGTGAGCTTTAAGAAATCATTTAAAGCTTTCTGAGCTTCTGAAGAACTTACTACATATAACATAGTATAAATTTGTGAAGCTTTTAAGAAAATTCCAGCTA
Organism: Phlebotomus perniciosus; assembly: GCA_918844115.2. Classification (NCBI taxonomy): domain Eukaryota; kingdom Metazoa; phylum Arthropoda; class Insecta; order Diptera; family Psychodidae; genus Phlebotomus; species Phlebotomus perniciosus. The sequence goes on along the minus strand of CAKKOB020000528.1, from coordinate 7,707 downwards.
AAAAATTCAGCTTTGAGCTTTTAATATTGAAAAAACTACTACAGAAATCTACAAAAGCTTTAATAGATATTTCTGGAAAAATCATAGAGCTTTTGGATAAATTTATGAACTTTACGCAATATTTAGTTACAGCTGTTTGAATTTTTAAAAACTTTCAAGCTCTTTTGAAGTTATTTCTATATAGAATTTTATTTTATTTTTTAGATTCTTCAAACAAATGAAAGACAATCGTCTATCAAAAACATATCACCACAATAATGGAATAGACATTCAGTTTCTCAAACATCTCGAGCTTTCAGTTTGAAAAGCTCAGATGTGACTTGACCAACTATATTACCTAACATACATAACTACCGCAAATTGAGAAATGCCAGTTGCATTTCCAGAGCTGGCAAGCTTCTCAACACTTTTAATATAATTTAGTCATCTCAACAATCATGGACAATTATACATAGTATTCAAGCAAATTCAATTATGGTGTAATTCGAAGCAGAAGGTGATTTGGAGTCTTTAAGGGATTACATTAGCGTAATTGATTGATTGAGTATAATTTAATCAAACAAGATATCTGCTCAAAGGATAAAGAAAAATACTTACAAAAGTCTCTATACATACTTTGAAACTATATGTAATTGCGGTAAACGCAAATGTAAGGTATTTCAAGTCAAAAGAGCTTTGAAGAATATCAGAGACTTAGGGTTTACTCTTTGGATTGTTGTTGAAAGCACTTTCTTTTGAGAAACCCTACATGTGCAACTCTTTTGTTGCATCTCCTTTGCATGTTCTAAGCAAATACCTTGGGCAATATTTACTTTAATACTTTTATACAATCACCCCTTTGTTGGAGCGGTAAAGCCAGATGCAGAAGCATTTTCACAAGTTGTAGACAATTATTTGAAATTTATTCACTTTGTGAGATCATAAAGAAGCGCATTTGTGGATTTTCACATGAGAGTCTTTCACCAGAATGTAACAGAAAGTTTCTTAGCAAATGCTGCAAGCTTGTAAGCTTACAAATTCTCTAGCATGTTATATACAAAACAAACCAATGTGGAAATAGTATTTCATTCTCATTCTGTAATATCATCTTCGCAACTTTTCGGTTTTATTGGATAATAAAACACCACCCTCCAGATTTACACTTTTACACCAGGACATGTAAAAAAAAGAAAAGCTAGAGCCATGGGAGTTGATTTTTTCACATTCCAATTCAACAATATTTCTCTCTTCTCGGTGAAATGTTATTCCACGCTGGGGAAATGTTATGTAAATTTTTTGGTATAGAAATTCTTTTTTATTTCCAACCGAGAAACAAGAAAATGTATGTAAAATGTGAATGTAATGTCTTAATAAGATCAGCTGTGAATTTATTGCATATAATTTGTTTTTCAACTTGCTGAAAAATTGATGTTTCGTTATGTCCCAGTGAAATATTTACATAAAGAAATTTATTGCCTCATTTTCGTTGTAATATTTTTTTTGACAACTTTCTTCTTGAGCAACACATGTTCCAAGTCAATTCAGTAATGAGGGTAATATTATTGTGTCGTTTTAGTGTTTAGGGGGAGTATTTCAATGCCTTCAGAGTGTATAAACCACTTAGGCTGTAAAAGAGTTGAAAAAAATCTTAGAACATCTAAAAAATGTACAAGTTTTTTACACATATTTTAGTTTTTTCGTGTGTTTATTCATTATAAACACTGATTGAAATTATAATGATGAAAATTGAAAAAGCATAAACATTAAACCTATAGGAATAAATATTTTGCCTATATAATAGTCCGATTAAGTCTTTAGATTCCGGAAACTTGTTGCAGAAACTCAATTCAAGTTCGAAATTGCAAAGCCCAATAATCCCTGACAAAGTAATTGAGAAATTTCTAAAATCTCAGTAAATCCATAACACAGAAATTTCGTTTAATGTTGTATCCGATGTCATTATCACCACATTATGGTGATTTGAAAGAATTTCTGAGTATTTTTCCCCCAAAAGTTTGTCAAAGTAATTTTTATGTAATTTAATCTGCCGGATTAAAATTTAACCACCCTTATAAAATCGTGTGTTAATGTTTTTTTTCGCAATTACTATTAATACTTCCATAAAGAGCCTCCTCCTGTACTGCCTTCGCGAATTCGTTTTAACGACATTGAGAGAGATTCGTAAAAAATCAGCAAATAAAATCCATGTTATATACCACTTTGATGCTTTTCAATAACGTTTGTCATTACGTCGCGCATCCCTGTAGGGATTACATTGAGATTTTGCATGACAAGAAGCCATAGGGGATGTTTGAATAAAAAAATATTTCGAATATAAAGTGAAGAATAAAAAATACCCCGGAAAATTCCCAAGATGACTCTTGAGCTTCTACTTTATCCTCGGATTGAAAAGCATTTTTCAGCACATATAGAATTTCTTCCTCTATTATATGTTTCTGGATTTACAAAATTTAGCTCAAAGCGATATATATATTATTATAAATTCCAATGATACTCAATTTTTCTCAGAAATACTTGGAGAAAATTTTAAGATGTATATTTTTATGTTTTTGTAAAAATATTATTGTTTGGTCAAGATGTGTTTTTACAAGTAGGAAGGCGGAAATGCAAAAACCAAGAGTTATTCTGGTGGAGTAAATTCTGTTATCTGGGTGGGAGAAACTGCAGGCGCAACATCACCCCAAATAAGCCAAGAGTTATGAGAAAATCTTTCTCTTGTAAAATTTCTGCACTTTTACACATTAATTAATCTTAAATGGGGAGAAAATTACACCCTTGGCAATTTTCTTAGGCTTAAGGTGCGATAGCCATTTATGGACACCCCAAGAATTTATTAGAAAAACAAAAAAAATATTTGAAAATAAACTAAAAATTTTTTTTTTCAAAAAAATCGATAGAAGTGCGGAAAATGTCTTTCAGTGGATTCGTGAGCTTTTGAGCTTAGATTTTAGTTCTTAAAACCTGCTGATTTAATGATTAAATAGCTTCCAACTTTAAAAATGTATTGATAGACATATTGTCGCGGACAGCACGATTTGTTAAAGTATTCCAAGAACTTTCTAAAACCGTAAGAAGATTGAAGACCAGTTAAGAATTTTATGATTGATAGCTATTTGAATTTAGGATCTCGGAAGCCATTTTATAAGGCAAAAAATATTTGGTCAGTAGAAAGTGTAACTGGTCAGTAAAAAATGAAGTTTGGTCAGTAAAAAATTAAATTTGGTCAGTGAAAGGTTAAATTTCATCAGTAAAAAGTTAAATTTGGTTTACTGATTAAATTTAACTTTTTACTGACCAAATTTAATTTTTTACTGACCAAACTTCATTTTTTACTGACCAATTACATTTTATACTGACCAAAAAGTCATAGCCATTTTATACGAGCTTTTTATTTAGCAAAATCGTCCAAGTCATTAAGGGTTAAACTTTTCACAATATTCTTGCTTGTATCTTAGATAAATCGTGTTATAAATCTTCTAGTTTTAAATTCAAACACGCCGGGAAAACTTAATACAAAGTGGATATATTTCCATTTTAGTTTATTCATGAATTTTTTCAGTTATATAAAAGTTTCTGATTTAAACTCAAAAGCATTTTGCGCTAATCTATTAAGCTTTTCCGGAAATTTCTTCTTAGAGATTCTTCTGTTATAATATAATATACGAAAAAGATTGGATTTGATAAAAAAAGTCAAAAGATAAGAACGTTAATTCTAGAACTTAACCAAATGTGATTGAACGACCCTAAAACCTCTTGAATAAAACAACAAGAAGTAAGATATATTGGGAGTTGAAGCATCTCTCTGCTCCACTAGAAGAAATTTAATATAAATTGTGTGGGAAATTTTCCATCCTAAATAATGCTAAATTAATCACAATCGACCTTTAGCATATTTCATTGTCAGCTTCATGATTTCATGTGGTAAGGGGTTTGCTATATTCAAATTTCCTTCCACACGGGGCTGGGAAATTTTTTCCTCCGGACCAATATTACCTGTGAGCGAGAGATTTTGCGGAGTTTGCGGTGCTTCCGTGGAATTCCGCCCCAGTGGGGGATCCGTTGTGGTGGCTTGAGTGATGAGCACAGGAATGAGTGCTAAGTAACAGAAGTGTAGAAGAGTGGCCCGAGACATGATGATGAGGCTATTTGAGGGCTTCGATCAGGAGTATCCAGCACTGCCATTTGGGTAAGTGGCTCATGATATGCATGTCAATATTCCTCATTCACATCCACACTGCATCGTGTGGAAAACACTTGAGAGACATTTTGCACAAAGATTCCTCAAGCACCATCCACAATTTTTCACGGGGATTTCCCTGTCATATCCAGCTCTTTCCCCCACACTAAAGACACACCACCATTTAAGATGAGGAGGAAGTGAGCTCTGCGATAGCAACTTGGGGGGAGAGAGTCTTTTGGTGGCGGGAGATTAAATGGTCATTTTGATATCCTTCAGCACTCTCTGTGGGAAATCCTTGAGCACCAATCACAAACAATTCACACAAGCAATCCAGCGGGTGATTCCGGTGATGCCATAAAGTCCCTTTTAGATAATCCTCAATCTTCCACTCGGTGGTCACATGAAACACCCCCACACACTAATCCAATGTTTCACCGTCCACACTTCACTAACACATGACTTCCTCAAGCCACCCACATCCGGTCTTCCTTTTCACCAGGAGATCAAATTAGTGTCATCCTCCTGAGCAATTTCTCCCAACCACTGAGACCTATACGTGGATTGGATTTCGCGCACATGTAATAGATACCCACAAAACGAAATTATTGTCCACCCAGATGGTCAAAAGAGACTCGTGTGCCTCGTTACTTGGGAGTTCCGTTGAAAACTGACTCTCAACCGTGTTGAATTGCGGCGTGGATGTGAATGGAGCGAGCGCTCTCACTGAGCTGAATGCGACTGTGCCAATTCCTTCGGCGGAGTTGGGGAAGTTCACCCTGATTGAGATGAGCATGACGAAGAAGTCACAGTGTTAGGCCACAACCCCTCAATTGAGCGTCATTTCTCCTCGAATTCTTATTACTTCTCAATGAAAACTCACATTGTCTCTATAATTAATTTCTTTCACTTTGATGCAACACAAGGGAATCATATTTCTGCATCCTCTGTGGACTCTCTGTGGTGTCACATTGGAAATCACTTCAAATTTAATTGGATAGTGAATGGTTGATAGAAAAGAGTTCACTTTACATTCAGGATTCAATGTAATTTTTTGTGGCTGAAATAAAGACTGATTTGTTTCAAAAAACTCACAAGAACTCTCTGGTAATTCATTATTTTCCAAAAATGATAAGGAACATTATGAAAATATTTCATAATGATGGTATTTTATAGTCTTTAATATTTAGCGGGAAGATTTTATTAAATTCGCATATGATTTTATTTTACGATTAAACTGATAATAATCGTAAAATTTGCAGGAAAAGAAAATAAATTTATTAATGAAAAGATTATTTGCAGACAATTTATTAGCAAGCTTAACAAAAGTCTACGAAACCTTGTCTTCTTGCAATGGACCGTGTTAAAATACTTTCTATCTCTTCTCAATATGGACCAATTTTTTTTTTCTTTAGAAAACTATGTACAAGATAAAATGTTTTATGCTGCTGTCACACGCGAATAGTTCTCTTAACAGATTTTTACGATGTCAAACTATTTATTATCGCATTTTCCATTGTAAAATTGTCACATTCTGTCTCTTCTGCATTACTGAAGAATCTCTATAAAAATTTAAGTTTAATGAATTTAAGAGCTTGATTTCTGTATACTTCAAACAACTGATTCTATTAACCTGCATTTTCCTCAGAAATGTAGAAAATACTGGTGAAATCTGAATGATACTCTACTGAAAAATGCAATTATAAGTAACTTCTAACTCTAAGAATCTGGCAATAGACCGATCCGTGTGACAGCACCATTAATTAGATTATTTTTTAATGAACTTTCAAATACCGTCAGCAGTTTAAAGATCGGTTAAGAATTGTGGGATTAGTAGTTAGTTGAAATGAGGGTCTCTGAAGCTCATTTTAGGATTTTACACATTAGCATTGTCCCAAATAACAGTTCTTTATGGGAAGTCTTAAGGGACACTCTCTAAAATTTTTCTTAAAGGTATTTCAAGAACTTTTGACTTTAGAGAAGTTCCAAAAAATATTTTTTTAGAGATTCTAACCATATATTTCTCTATTTTTTTTGAAAACTTATAAAACTTTTTGACTCTTAAAAATAAGTTTCATTTTTTTACTATTGCAACAGCCCTAAACTAATTTTATAATCACAAAATTTAATAACAAAACAAGTAACAAAACGTTTTCATAAATTCCTAGTTAGAATCATTGCCAAATCACGTATAATTCTACCAGAATTTAAACATAAATTTTAAATTCTTTTACAAACTGAAACGCCTTATTAAAAGAATTTGTAGAACATTTAATTTACGACCTTTTTTCTTTCACAAAAAACTTGTGTTTGTAAACCTTCAAGCATTCCGCAAATCCACTAACATTTCATCATTGGTTAAGAGCAAATAATAAAAACCCTCCAAATTGTCAACATTGTGGATATTTTTCAAGTTTCACATGTGAAATGTTGAGTGGAGAATGTATATTATTTGGAGAAAATTGCATTGTCGTTATTTTTATTGTCCAGAAAATGTTTTCCGGGGGGAGTAAAATAAAAATGATATTGCTTCTCCTCATTACATTTTTGAGCCATAAAATTTCAGTTCGTCGGATATAATAGAGGAGAAATGTTGAATAATTGAGTAGTTGGAGGGTGATTTTGAGGGTGGCTGACGCACTCTCGGGGAGCAATTGAGTGACTGGTGAGGAGCTCCTTTAGAGACTTTTTTGACTGATGACGCTCGACGACACGGAAGATGTGGAGCATTTTCATTGAAACCTCCCCCGCCCCCCAGAGTGAGGAGTTGCCGTTGAACCCACATTCTTCGCACACGAGAGGAAGGTTGAATGAAGGGATTTCTTAAAGTATCATCGAACCATGAGACTCGTGAGATGTGGTAAATCTACTTGGATTGGACACATTGTAAAGGAGAAAAAAAACCAAACACTTCTGGGCGTTGAAAGAAAAAGCCCAAAAGATGTGAAAAAGCAATTCAGAAAAGATGTTATTGTTCAACTTTTCATTTTACACAGCAATTTAGAATTTATTGATCCTTTAAAAGCCGATGAAAATCCATTGAGGCATCGAACAAGATTCTTATGCAGAGGCACACAATGTGATCACCAGGCGTCTCCACTCACCCACAGGGCGCCTCCACTGGCAACTTTGCCATTAAACATGTGATTTAGGGACTTTTCTTCGGAATTGCTAATGCAATCGCATAAGTGTGATAACTCTGGCATATTTGGAACTCTCGAGGCGGTTATTTTGGACATTATCCAATGCGATACACTTATGAAATATTTAATTTATTCCACATTCGCCACAAAGAGGAGGATTTTAAACGAATAACTTTTCACTATGCGAATCGAATAAAGACAAACTCTTGAACTAATATTTTGGAATATTACTAGTGTCTTTTGGGAGGAAACGCTTAACTAGTCAAGCGTATCATTTTATCTATTTTGCATTCTTTGGAAGATATTCCAACTGTGTTTCCGATTATTAGATCGGAAGAGCGTCGTGTAGGGAAAGAGTGTAGGTCGATGTGTAGATCTCGGTGGTCG